>JAOXNN020000050.1:587586-603404 GCA_028571205.2 Hydropsyche betteni | reverse complement strand
ACGCGAAATTTGTTTCGTATTTGTATGAAATGAATTGGTACGATTTCGAAATTATCGCTAAATAACTGTTTTTTTTTTTAGATTTGAGTTGAATTTATTTTTGTATCTAAGTAATCGTAAGGTTAGTGTGAATGATACATATAATTTTTCTGAGAAAATGAATTCGTATATGAGGGAGATTTTTAAAATAGAAAATTTTCATGAATTAACAATTATATGAATAGTATTTTTATCAAATCGTAAATTACGTGATTTAATTTCAAAATTTTTATCAATTGAATAAACGAATACGTTGTTGCAATCAGTTCATAAAACAATGTACAAATTACAAAAAAAAAAAAACAATCAAAACATACGAACTCAATCTCGGAAAATTACATCTTCGTTCTATGAATTTTGAAAAAAAAGGTGTTTTCTACATTGTATATCTCCGATCGAAAAAACAAAACAATCATTTAGACCTTTTACTTCGATACCATCATTACCTTTGACGATCCTAAGACAGCGCCGATTAAAAGCATTGTTCTGTCGCGGCGAAAGTTTTCACAGAAAAATTTCGTGTGCGAACCGCGGATCACAATCGGCGCGAAAAGCACACAGTTCGAAATTATTCAAAAAAAAACAATGCCACCAACGTGATCCCGAACGAAAGCGAAACCGCAGCGCGGAGACGCACACCGCAAATCAGCTGTTCGCACGAAAAGTATGCCAATTCAAAAATCGATACTCACCACCGGCGGAAGCGGGGGGCGCAGCACCCCACAAACAATACAGCCTTAAAATGGCCGAATTCCGTACGACACTGACACTGGGCGGGGATCGCACCGCGAATTATCAAACGCTCGATGCGATCGCGGGGGGTTTCGGGGGGTTCGAGGATCACTCGCGCGTTCGCTTCTGTCTGATCGATTTGGCGCGCGTTCGTCGTTTGACAGTTGGTACAGCACGTGCGAGCGCGCGCGTCCGTCGCGCACTGTGGTCTGATGCAGACTGAGTCGCTCAATGTCGGCGTTTTAGGTACTGTCAGTTCGATTCGAAATTGCCACGCTAAGTACGGCACCGTACCGCCAGGATCACGGCGGTAAGGTGCCGTGTTCATTTTTTTATGTTTTTCAGGATTTTATTTAAAAGAATATTTATATACAGTAAATCCCTCTATAAAGTCACCTCCTTATAACGTCTCTCCCTATAACTTCCACCTAATATAACGTTCCCCCCTATAAAATTTGCGGCGTCCCCTCCATAACGTCATTTTTTTCAAATGCATTTCAATTCAATTTTTTTAAAATTGTTTCAAATGTATTTGAAACAAGCAATCAATGAGTAAAAATGTCAAAAAAAGAAGATGTTTCATTTATTGCTTTTCCTTAATTCCCCCCTATAACGTCGAACCTATCTCGACGTCATAGGGGAGTTTACTGTAATACAGTAATCCTCCCTATAATGATCCCCCCTATAACGACCCCCCTCTCCTATAGCGACTAAGGCGTCCCGTCCCCCCTATAACGTCATTTTTTCAAATGCATTTTAATTCTAATTTTTTTATTTTTTTCAAATGTATTTGAAAAAAACAATAAACTTGTAAAAATATCAAAAAAAAAAGAAAAATGAAAATATTTCATTTATTTATTTCCTAAATTCCCCCCTATAACTTCGAATCTATCTTAAAGTTATAGGGGGATTACTGTATTTTTATTTTAAAAATATTTATGAATCTTTACGTAGAAGATTCGGTCACATTTCGAGAATTGATATAAATCGTGTTTAATAAAAAAATAAATGAACAAAAGAATTTCCAGACGTTTGCGTACATGAAATCGGAGCATACTGACAGTCGCACACACAATATTACCACACCAAGTGTAAAACACAATTAAATTAAATTATAAATCATTAAAAGGATCGTTTAACCATCATGTAGTCCTCTAATTGTTTCAAAACGTGTCTTGTGTTCTAGTGTCATTTGGGCAAATGTCTGGTCACCAATTTTTTTTTCAATATTCGTTATTTAAAAGTTAATCGTTATTTAAAAGATTTGATCAAGTTTCAAAAAAATACATTATATATAGTTTAATTATAATAATGGTGCATATCGTTTATTGTTGACTAATAATGATTGATGTTATAAATGGACCTATGAACTTTTTGTAAGAATGCGAATAATAATTATATTTATTTCTTCGTTTAAAATTATTGACAGAAAGTGATAACAAATTAAAATATGGGGAAATGATCATATATGTAAAGAAAATAATTGTCAAATACATACAAGTTTTATTTATGTAAAGTTATGAATGATTTGACAAGAATTTACGGTATTGAATTTATATAGAAAACTGACAAATTGCGTTACAAAGTGAAATTTAATAATAAATCCTTTACGATTCCAGTTAGAAGACATGCGATAAATTTATTATTTGATTTTAGTAAATAAACAGAAATTAAGTAAATATAAAATAAATTGGACTGATTATAATAACATTTATCTTTATTTAATACCGATATCGGAGTAATTTAATTATTTGAAGCACTTTCGTATTAATATTTTTTTCATTTTGTAAAGGTATTTTTCGAAACAGCACCGAACGCAACAACAAAAATAGAGATCACTCTCATCCATTCTCTATGGTCTATTTCTATTTCATATTAGATCGCTTATGTTACTCATGTCAAAAAGAGACAAAAAATAACCAAAGTCATCGGGAAATTTAAAAACTCTATCGGCCGTTGAATGAACCAAAAATGTTCCATTCTTACATAACCTGGAAATCGATTACGGAACATGCGCGAGAATAATACCGGGTGGTTATGAAAACCTTGTAATAAGTTTTTGAATAAAAAGGTCATTGAATAATATTACATCTGATGTTTTTCACATGAAGTATGTGTTTAAATTCAAGATGACCAAAGAATTTAATCACAATTCATGTGATATATATCGACTTTATTTTTATTTTTAAAATACGTATTTAAAAATAATTGAGTAGGGCAAGGCTCCCAGGCCCTCTCCTGGCTACACCTCTGAATTATTAAATTAGAATTATAAACTTAATAAAAAATTCTGGTATACTTTTATTTTTGTATAATTACAAAACATGTTCTTGAAATGTAATATTTTAAGTGCATAATTTAGTGTGACTAAACATTCGCCACACACATGTTTTATTATAATAGGAGAATAACATGATGGTTAAATGATCCAATTAACATTTTATAATGTATTTGAAATATTTTTACGGATTATATTCTTATGTGTCAAATTCGAGCGTAATGAATGAAACTCTACACTTGACCGCTCCCTTCTCTGCTCGGTCAAATCGTGTGGTACCCATTTGTCAATTTTGTTTACCTTTCCTATTACTTCCAGATGCCTTGAAATACTTGATTTTGATTTCTAATTCAAAATTCCGAACAGTTTTTTGAAATGTGAAATTTTCAAAGTGAAGTAGCGCTCTACCTTGAAATAAAGAGGTAGAGCGGCGCTCCAGTGCGCTCCTGCCCCACTGCACTATTGTTTATCTCGTATCCGAGATGAAAAGGTAGACACAATACGTGAAAAATAAATAAAATGTAACAGAATACAAAAATAAATAAAAAAGGAGAAAAATGTAAGACAACCTCATATCGAGAAATATTGATTAATAATATATTCGGATTATTTTAAATAACCGAATAATGATCGAATTCCAAAAATGATAACAATTTCAACAGTGTCAAAACAGACGAATCATCCGCTTGAGATTGGCGATAGTTTCGAGTAAGCGTGTAGTCAGAAGCGACCGGCAGCCGGTCGCAAGATGGCGGAGCTTGTCCCGTCGCTCGTGCGTCGACTGTAGCCTCCGCGCCTCCTGCGACATTTTTCAATTTCCCGGAGCTTCAGCCCCGCCGTTCGTCAACCCTGACAACGATCGAACCTCAAACACCCCGTTCGACGATCGGAAACCATGGTGAGACGATTTCCCGCACGATTTTTTTTTGTTTTGACGTTTTTTATTCTTTGTTTTGGTTGCGAATGCCTCGCGTTCGACGACGACGATGCACTTCCAAATGCCTTCGAAGCCTTCTTACATGTCTCCAATAATCGAAAAACGTAATTCTTTATCCGCGCGGGCCTTTTTCGCGATTTTTTTTCGCCGGGCACGTATAACCACAATGTGTCAAAAAAGGCGAGGCTCTTTCGTTGTTTCGATGTCGCGATGTTTTGGGTCGTTGTGTCTTGGATTTTGGTGGTCTTGTCAATTATGGATGCTCGTTTATTGATCGGACGCTATGGCGTCGAGCCCCACCCGAAAATTATTCATTACGTTTTGGTTTCTAATTTATGTGCTGACAGTTCAGACACGAATCGCTAGGTTAGGTTAATTTTTATCGACGTTATGACGTCATCGCGTGTTTATGAGTCGCAGTTTTTTTCGTAATTCGTGTGCGTGTTATTTTTTTTTTTTTGTAAATTTATATTGATTTAATTCAGAATGATGACATTGAAAAATATGTGTTTATAACGAAGGTTGTTATTGTATACTGATTTTGTTTTTATGTTAAAGCCTAAAAAGAATAAATATAATTCGGAGGAAGAAGACAGTCCACCGTCTGCTTCCGATGACTCAGATTTTGATGAAGAAGACGATCCTGATAATTTAGAAGTTCCAGGTACAGAATCATAATAATCATTTCAGATTTACACTCATATTATTTATACTAATAAATATTGTTTAAAGGTGGAGGTAAAACCTTAGCCGCAGCTGCAGGATTACCTGAAAAACCTAAAGTTCAGCCGACTTTTACTACAAAACCAGTGACTATAAATGCCTCTAATATATTACCAGGTATGTACATCAATTAAAATTATTTTAATTTTAAATCAATATACAAATCGTTAAGCTCATTACTTGTTTCTTTTAGGTGGAATGTCCACGACTTCTAACTATAAGACTATAAAATTACCCAGTGGAATCGTAGTAAAAAACAACGTGACTCCTGGTTACGAAGTGATGAAAGTTAGCCAAAGTGAGTCTTGTTTCCTTATTACGGGGCCCGTACGTTAATTTGTCATAAATCCATCTATTCGTCAGCATGTTAATAAGGTGTAGGATAATATGTATGTATGTATGCAAGTCGTGTGTCTGGTTTTTTTGGGCGTGTTTTTTTCCAATTTTCAATCACTTTTATACCATTTTTGTGTTAATTGTTGTTTCTAAGTTTTTCTATGCTTTTATATGTTTAATTACATTAATTAACATTGGAAATAAATTGATAGAATATTCGTGATCAGTCTAAAGATGGATTTTGTTTTTCCACTCTCAACTTTATATAATTTTTTTACTCGTCATGTTTTTGACGAGCTTGTTCAGTTGACGATTCTTCAAAAATGCATTCAATGTACATTTAGATTTAATTGTTAAAAATCATGACCTCATCTATGGTCTGTAATAACTAATAATAGCTGGCATGGGAGGAGTGCCGGGAATGTCGCCAATGTTGGGTGTTCACGGTAGCTATTTTCCGCCTGGACCTCAGCCTCCAATATCAAATTCAGCCGCCTACAATGCTGCTACCCTTCTCGCCCAGAGTGAGTTTACTATTTTCACAGGAAATTTAGATGTCTTAATTATTTCTCTCTATTTTTAAGTTGATCAGATATACCACATATTGCAATTGTTAATATAAATATGTTGGCTTTCTTTCTTCTACTTATCATAACACATAATAGATCACATTTTATCGAAAATAACATATTTCATGTTTATTTTGACTAATTTTCATAATGCATGATTAACTCATATAGTTATTTTTTGGTACTTATTCTCAGTTCATATTTAATATCAGGTTATTTATTTTTACTTCACTTTTATTTTTTCTTCATGTGTATCTTCTTTCTGTTGAATCACAAATCTAATATTCACTATTACTTTTCCATTCTAGAGGCTTGTGATTAAAAATGCACATTCATCTTATTTACTGATCTTTTTAACCCATGGTTACATGTGTGGCGTTTTGCAACACCGTTACTCGCATGGCATCTACTAACACCAGTACATATAGTTTCAGTAATAAATTTGTATAAAATTAGTATTATACAATTTCGACTGGTGAAATATGTGTTTATAGATACATTTCTGAAGCTAAGCATTGCAAAAGACTCAGATGCTATTTTTTCAGATACGGTTCTAAAACAGGAATTAAAACAACTTACATTAATGCTTTTGTAACCTTTTTCCTTTCGTGGCACACCATCGAAATTTCACCAGGGTGACCATATTTCTTAGCACTTAAAATATAATGCCTACAAAAATAAATTAAAATTGTACATTCCCCCCCTATTTAAAAAATGTTTTGTAGATCCAATAATTGTACAATTTTCACCCCAAAGAACTATTAAAATCATGAAAGAATTTTTCCAGGATGCACAATTATATAAAATGAAAAAAAATCTGTACCAATATTTCATGTCTAAAGAACAATTTTTTTCTGAAAAATGTAAAATTACCACTAAATTAGGTATAATTTTTGTTAAGGTTTTTTCAGTTATTTTTGAATACATTTATTAATGTGCAGTAAAAAAAAATTTTTGTTTTTTTTTTTTACAAAGAAAAAATTCTTTCTAACATTTCATTTCTTGTATTTGGAATTGTACAGCTGTACAGTGGTTGCGGAGCACTGCCCTACATAAACATTTCTTGCAAACTAAATTGAAAAGATTGATTTAATAGAAAATTGAAAAATATAATCTCTAATACCCACTATCTTATTGCTCGATTTAAAACTTCTGTCTGTTTTTAGTTTGTTCAAATTTTTATATTACTGTAAATTCCATAAATATTATTCAAAACTGGTGAAAATTGCCATAATTAATCATTGATTAGTAATAAAAAGGTGCGTTGAAAAAAAGTTTTTTAGTTTTTTTGGTTCTTAAGATATTTTCGTTTTTTTACCCACTGGTGTTTGATGGACGCCACGCGAGTAACGGAGGGCTATGTATGTCTTGCACTTGTTTTGACAATATTTCAGTGCATGTTTTCTGTTCTGTAAATAAACATTGAGTAATACTGAAATAAGTTTATTTTTGAATAGTTGCGTGTTTTTACAATCATGTAGAGTTACTTTAAGTTGTACTGAAAACAATTAAACATACTGATTTTATTTTTCAGTGGAAATGGCTGGTATGGGGCTAAACATGAATCCATTCCTTTTACAAAACCTCAATCAAATATTATCTAGTCCAATGGGTGGTTCGTTGCCCGGTGTATTAGGAGGAAATATGGCGGGTGGTTTAAGTGTCAATTTAGCAAACATGCCATGGGCCCAAGGGATGGTCAACGTAAATCCTAAACAAATGTGGGGAGTAGATCAAAAGGTAAATTGTTTTTTTTTCTTTTCATAATTAGTTGTGTGAAAATGGGTATTTTATTCCTTTTTTATTTTAGATGATGGGAGAAGAAGAAGAGGTGGAAGATGAAGAAATGGGTGTTGCCGAAACGTATGCTGATTACATGCCATCAAAATGTTAGTAGAATTTTTTATTTATAAATAATTAATTTTATTATTAATAATTGTATTTAACTTTTTTCTTGGACGTTTTTAGTAAAGTTAGGTAGAAAACATCCTGATCCAGTAGTTGAAACTGCTTCCCTGTCATCTGTTGAACCAACTGATGTTTGGTATAAAACTGTATTGCCTGAAGAAACTATTAATACTGGTCGTTTAAGTGCCCTGCAAGTAGAAGCAGTCGTATATGCTGCTCAGGCACATTCTCATCTATTACCTGATGGAACTAGAGCAGGATTCTTAATTGGTTCGTTAATTTTGAATATGAAAATTTTTATTAATTATGTCTTTAATTTTGAATTTAATTTAATCTAATTTTTAGGTGATGGAGCTGGTGTGGGAAAAGGTCGCACTATAGCAGGAATTATATTTGAAAATTACTTGAGAGGACGAAAAAGGGCTATTTGGATATCTGTTTCTAATGATCTGAAATATGATGCAGAAAGAGATTTGAAAGATATAGGCGCTACAAAATTAGATATCCATGCTTTAAATAAAGTACTGTCAATATTTTTTTTCTTTGCTTTTTTGATGAATCAAAACTATATTTTGAATTTTATTTTCAGTTTAAATATGCTAAAATATCCTCTCCAATAAATGGAAATGTTAAAAAGGGTGTTATATTTTCAACATATTCCGCTTTAATTGGTGAATCTCAATCAACAGGAGGAAAATATAAGACTAGATTGAAGCAATTGTTACAATGGTGTGGAGAAGATTTTGATGGCTGTGTATGTTTTTTTTTCTTTTTGATATTGGACCAATTTGCCATATAAATTTTTCACTAATCGATTAAATTTACAGATTGTGTTTGATGAATGTCATAAAGCAAAAAATCTTTGTCCTGTGGGATCTTCAAAACCTACCAAAACAGGTCTAACGGCATTGGAATTGCAAAACAAACTTCCAAAAGCAAGAGTTGTATATGCTTCAGCCACAGGTGCGTCTGAACCACGTAACATGGCTTACATGGTGAGGCTCGGAATGTGGGGAGAGGGAACACCTTTCCCTACTTTCATGGACTTCATATCAGCTGTTGAAAAACGGTATTTTCCTTTTTTTTTTAATTTCAGTTTTAAAACTTCAGTATTTATAATGATATATAATATTTTAATAGTGGCGTTGGAGCAATGGAAATTGTTGCTATGGATATGAAACTTCGTGGAATGTACATAGCTAGACAACTCTCATTTCATGGTGTGGGTTTTAAGATTGAGGAAGTAGCTCTAAATAAAGAATTTAGAGAAGTATATGACAAATCAGTCGCTCTGGTTAGCATCTCAATCTTATTTT
The DNA here is from genome assembly GCA_028571205.2 of Hydropsyche betteni. Classification (NCBI taxonomy): domain Eukaryota; kingdom Metazoa; phylum Arthropoda; class Insecta; order Trichoptera; family Hydropsychidae; genus Hydropsyche; species Hydropsyche betteni. The sequence continues at coordinate 594,566 of JAOXNN020000050.1, read as the reverse complement.
TCCAGAAATATTTGGTATATATATATTTTGATATTCATTTTGATTAAATATTAATATTTTTAGTGGGTAGAAGCTATGCAAAAATTCACAGAAGCTGCTGAACTGATAGATGCAGAAAGTCGAATGAGAAAAACTATGTGGGGTCAATTTTGGTCATCTCATCAACGATTTTTCAAATATTTATGTATTGCAGCTAAAGTTAGTACATTTGTAACCTTTTATTGTTACTTAAATTATTTTTTCTAACGGTTTTATGATTCTAGGTCAACCATGCAGTAATTGTAGCTCGAGAAGCAGTAAAATGTGGTAAATGTGTTGTGATCGGTTTGCAAAGTACTGGTGAAGCCAGCACATTAGAACAATTAGAACGAGATGATGGAGAATTGAATGACTTTGTTTCTACTGCAAAGTTAGTAATTTTCGTTGTATGATATATTTGTGTTTTTGGTTCTCGCAATAACTTTGAATTTTTCACAGAGGTGTTATGACTGCACTAGTAGAAAAACATTTCCCTGCTCCAGATCGTGATAGAGTTCATAGGATATTAGGTATTGATACTAAAAAAAGTGCTGGTCATAGTTCTTCGAAAAGTAATGGACAAGAAGCCAGTAAAAGAAAATCTTGTATGTATAGTTTTTTTTTCTTTTTACGAATTTTTATATTGAAACCACTTTATAAATTGATTTCTTTTGCAGTACCGTCCTCACATTCTGCAAATCAAAGGATATCAGGTAGACCTGTAAAACGTCCACGCCGGTACTCATCTTCATCCGAATCCGCACCTTCACCTGAACGCTCTCCGTCTCCTATACCGATTATTTCTGACTCTGAAGATAATGATAGTGTCGCCGAAAATGACTCAGGAACTGATAGAAGTAGTGATTTTAATCCATTTTATAGCGGTAGTGACAGCGATGACGGTGAATATTAAATTAATTTATCTTATTTGACAATCAAATATTTGTAAAATAATACACCAAAAATTTTCAAAGATCCATGGGTTGGTCGTAAAAAGAAAATGAACAAAAAACCCAAGAAATCAACTCCACCAAAGAAAAAATCTACAACTCAAGACAAAATTCAAGAACACATTGTGAAAAAAACAAACGATGCTACTAATTCAAATTCCAATAGAATTACAGTAAATACCTCCACTGGCAGCATTACGGGTACTCCTGTTGGAACTAACGGAATTTATTTAGGTCCACAAAAGTCCCAACCACCCCCTAAAGATGCGATAGAAAGAGCTTGCACAATGAAGGAACAATTATTAGAAGCTATAGAAAAATTAGGTGAAAAACTACCCGCTAATACACTCGATCAGTTGATTGACGAACTTGGGGGTCCAGAAAACGTAGCTGAGGTAATACTTTAAATTTATTATGTCTATTACTACATTCTTGTAACGGATATCGTAGAAAACAGTTGTTATACTAAACCCTGTTTTATAATAGATGACTGGAAGAAAGGGTCGTGTAGTTCAAACTGAAGACGGACAAATTTTATATGAGAGTCGATCGGAAGGCGACGTGCCTTTAGAAACTCTCAACTTGACAGAGAAACAAAGGTTCATGGATGGTGAAAAAGATGTTGCTATTATTTCAGAAGCTGCCAGTAGCGGTATATCTCTTCAAAGTGATAGAAGGTATAATTTTACCGTTGAATTTTTTTCTTGTATCATTGGGAAAAAAATATCCAACTTATGATTATTAATTTGCAGAGCTAGAAATCAGAGAAGAAGAGTTCACATTACATTAGAATTACCTTGGTCTGCTGATCGAGCCATTCAGCAATTCGGTAATTTTCATTCTGTTTTTTAGATGAGTTAATTTCTAAAATTTTAAAATTGTAATTTCTATTTTAGGTCGAACACATAGATCAAATCAAGTGAATGCACCGGAATATATATTTTTAATATCAGATTTGGCTGGGGAAAGGCGATTTGCATCCACAGTCGCCAAAAGACTAGAATCATTAGGTGCACTAACTCACGGAGATAGACGTGCTACAGAAACTAGAGACTTGTCGCAATTTAATATAGATAATAAATACGGCCGTAGTGCTTTAGAAGCAACGATGAAAACTATAATGAAATATAAGCCTCCATTGGTACCACCGCCTCAAGATTATAATGGAGATTTTTTCCAAGACGTTGCTAGTGCACTAGTAGGAGTAGGACTTATTGTAAATAGTGAAGCTATGCCTGGTGTACTTTCCTTAGATAAAGTAAATTAATTTTTTAATATATAAAATTTGCATTGATAAAGTTAACGAATCCCTAATGATATTCATTATTATTTTTCAGGATTACAATAGTATGTCTAAATTTTTAAACAGAATTTTGGGCATGCCTGTTGATCTCCAAAATAGACTTTTCAAATATTTTACTGATACCCTTCAAGCGATTATAACTCAAGCAAAGCGTACTGGTAGATTTGATTTAGGAATTTTAGATTTAGGAGCAGCCGGTGAATATGTCAAGAGAGTTCGTCGTGTAAGATTTATGCGCAAACATGCCACCGGTGTTGCGCCCACAGAACTACATCTTGTACATGTCGAGGTATTTGAACGATCAAAATATTACCATTTTTTAATTCAATTAATTGCAAATGAAACTGTTAAATTGATATAAAATTTTGTTATTTCCAGAGAGGAATGAGTTGGTCTGAAGCTATGGACAAATGGTCTGAATTGACAGGTTCTCGTGAAGGTTTTTACCTTTCTCATCAAGTTCGTAATGGAAAACAAACAGCAATCCTAGCTATAGCACTAGAAATTCCAACTTCTAAAAAAACCGAAAAGATATCGAAAAAGGAACAAATGTATCAAATTTATAGGTATTTATTAATAATTTTTATAATACTGTTTACCAAATTAAATTTATCATGATTTTCATATATTTTCATTCGTTCAGACCAAATACTGGATTACAATTGCGTAATGAATCTCTAGCAGAAATAGAGAAAAAATACAAAAAAGCCTCATCTACCGAAGCTGAGCAGCCATGGTGTTCACAATATGACGCTAGTGTAACAACTTGTTCGCACGCATATTGGCGGGCAAATTGTCGAAACGTTGCGATGGGTCAAGAATGTGAGGTGAGTATCGTGCATTATTTGTCTATTTACTAATGTTTTTTTTTTTAATTCTCTCTTTAATTTTTAGATTGGCCTTCGTCGAAGAAGTTATCATGTATTATCAGGGTCTGTATTAGCAGTATGGTCTAGAATCGAACATGTTTTAAGTTCAAGATCTTCAATGAATAAAATGCAAGTTATTCGTCTTAAGACTACTGAGGGTTTAAAAATTGTTGGTAAGTTGAAAATAATATATTTTCTTTTAATTTTTTTTTGAAATGATGCATATTTGAATTTAAATTTACAGGGACACTTATTCCGAAAAATTGTGTTGAGGCTCTAAAAGAAGCTCTGTCAACCGATGCTGAGAAAGTAGATGAAGAGTCGTATGATGTTGAAATCGTGAAGTAAATGTGTGATATAGGAAGCGTTAAGATAATGTATTAATTTATATAAAAATTAACAATTTGCAGTGAATTGAATAGAAAAGTTCCTCTAATTAGATTTTTTATCTGAAACTGTTTTTTCGGAAACATTTGAATTTTGGCATTTTCACATAATTATGTATCGAGTTTTATTTAGTTTTAGTTTATATTTCGATTAGTTTTACATTTAAATTCAAGTACAACGTATATTAGATCTCTATTGTATTATTTAAAAAAAAATAGTTATTTTAGTTTCGACTTGAATATCTGAGTAACTTTAATTAATTAATTAATTTCGTCAACTAGAAAATAGTTTTTTTTTTATGGTTGAAGTTGTGATATTCAATTTTAATATTATTTTTATGTAACACTACTTTAAATATAAAATAGCGGCTCTAAAAAGTGCCAAAATGAATTAGTTATCTACCATTGATTAGTTAATGATTTTTTTAACGCTTACATTACAATTTGGATGTTGAAGTCTTTTGTTTGTTTTTGTCTATTATAATTGACTATAATAATGTGATAAATTGTGTTTCATGGATCATTTTGTGGGTTTGTTAACTACTTAAATGCGATTTGATTAATACTTTTAGATCGCATAATAGCACAACTGATAATAATAGACCTTCAGTGATCATAAGTATTCATTTTTCTTTTATTATTATTTTTCTAAACCTACACCAAAGATTTAGGTTGTTCTTTAAGTTTATTTGCATTTGTTATGTCTGAAGTCTGTGATTTCAGAAAAATTTCAAAATAATTTTTCATATTGTAAAATAGAAATATTTTTTTACGATTGATTTTGCTATTTGCAGTACATAAAATTATGTTTAGCAGTATTTGTCACAAAATTGTATCTAACAATAGTTTGACATTTCACGAGCTCACTATTTTGAGCTAAAGCAGTAACTGTATATGTATTCAAAACATTTTTAGTTCATTAAAATCGTCATATAATATAAAAAATTTAATATGGAAATTTCTGAGATTAAAAAAAAATTTTCGTTTCAAAAGCCATAACAAAAACAAATTTACTTAATGGGAAAATCAGATTGTAGAATTATTTTTTCTTCAGTGTCAAAAGTTCAGTTCAAAAAAAATATTGAAGCAATGGCTTAATTTTTATATTTAATTTTTCTCTTACAACTATGACTATTTTATTTTTCCAGTATTATGTAAATAAATTTGTAATTTATTTTTCATTCGCAAAATGTAAATACTAAAATTATTTATGAAATTCATGTATTGACTTGAAAACAAAACTGAGGTAGTTTTTTCACACTTTATTGGGACCATCAATGAAATTTTATTATTTTTTATCAACTTTGCTGCTGGATTCACAATATATTTTTATAATCATAAATTACTTTTATCACAAAAGAGAATTGTAAAATACTAATATTTAAACTGCTCAATTGTGCTTGTGCTAATGTCAGTTTCAGTAATTCTCATTTTCACATACATTTCTTTTGAATTTGTAGCAGTTCAAATGACAATATATGATTTGGTTGATTGTAAATTTGTATAAACAATATTTTTGAGTAAATGTCTAGTAATTTGAACAATATATATTTCCAAATACTAGCAATTTATATGTAGGAATTCATAAGTCTAAACTTTATATGGGAATATCATTAAAATACAGCTTTAAAGCTCATAATTTATCTCAATGTGGTTCTCTAGATTTTCTCTTCAACCATATCAGTATGTATGTATATTCATTTTGTGAAATGCACTGACTCATCTTTAGCATTTTCTGTCATTTTTAATTATAAAATATGATGTAATCAAAAATGTTTATCATAAATAATCTATGTATTTTTTCAAAGCAATAGAAATATTCATAATTCGATTTTCTTGTAATACCTAAAACTAATTTTGTCAAACGGAAATTTTTGTTTTGGTCTTAAGTACGTTACATAAATTATATCTTTGTATATATGTATCGACGTTTTTTTTTATAAAATTAAAATTAATTTATAAAACTTGTCTTTTTATTCCTTATTGAATGGTGCATTGTGGACATGAAAAATTATAGGTTGGACAGTTTTCATGAGAGCAACTTACAGATACTGTTAGAAAAAGATTTAAAAAAAATCGCTCTCAAAAGGTAAACAATCTACAGGTTTTTTACTCCAAATTAGCAATTCTTCATTTCAAATTAACACTTTTTCAATTCAAATAACTTAAAAAGGAAAATTTGCTCTTTAAAAATTAAACTAAATCAGATATTTTCAATCAAATTATTTTATTTAACATACGTATAAGTACATATATAATTATTTAGACATTAATCATAGGTATTATAAAAAAATTTTTGCAGCTGTCACAGGTAATTTTAGATACATTTTAGTGTAATATTGGTTACAATTTGAAGATGTAACTGTTGCATTGAAAATGTATTAAAAAAAAAAATTAAGGGCCCTTTAGTGAAACCCTCCACCTTCTATAAGAAAACTCGCCATTGATTCTTATTGGTTTCTTACTAGATTTTTAATAAAGCTAATTTCACCATAAATACCACAAAATAAAAAAATCAACATTTAAAATACAAAAAAATAAATCAACAATCATACAAAGATAATATTCAACCAAAAAACACACAAAAATCGAGTAAACAAACAAAAAAACGACTAAACAACACAAAACCCTGCCATGATCGATTGGGGCGCGGGGATGTGAAAAACCGCCCTTGCGGCGGTCGCCTGTCAACCCTAAAAAGCAGGCGAGTGGTGGTTTCGGGGGAGTGGTGCGGTTGGGGCTGCGCCCCGCCACGCACCGACCCTTAAGATGTCTCCTGGCTGAAGGATGTAATTGGCTTATCCTCATTTTCACGTTTTGCGAACGGTTTTCGCGATTTATCGATCCGTTTCGTTCTAGAAACATCCCTAACCTCGTATTTTCAGCAGGGGTTTGTGCGTGTTTCAGGTTTTGTATGATGAACTTGTTGGGGGTGATTTTTAATGTATTTTAGATTGATTGGTTTTATGTGAGGTTTTTTAAGGTTTCAGATGAAAGAGATGAGGATTTGGAATTATTATTGAGTGTTTTTGGTAAAATTTATTGTTTTTTTTTTTATATAGTAAGAAGTTAAGACACTTTCGAATATGTGGTAATAAAGGGAGTTTAGTTTTTATACGAAAATTTTTTCAAGACTATGATATGTAATCTCGTCCATCTTTTAGGTGTTTAGTGTTAAGAGAAAATTATTGCATCTGAAAAATTGATCTATTGAGGATTATCATATAATGACTAAAAGATGAATCCTAGTTTTTTAATACATTTCATAGTTGAAAACCCGAAATAAAAATGGACGTATATGCCAAAAATCCAAAATCAGTTTCATGCCAGAACATGTTCTATGACCTCCCAGGTCACTAAGTGACCCATTAGATCAATAATTATTGATTATTAATTATTTTCTCAATAAAATTTATAATATTATCCACTAAAAACTGTTTCAAAATATACCTAC
>JAOXNN020000050.1:509923-582716 GCA_028571205.2 Hydropsyche betteni | reverse complement strand
AATCGATGGTCACATGTGAAATTACTAATGATAACGAAAAAACGTCGGAAACATATTTTGATTAGGAAAAAATATCAAAAACAACGCATGTTTTGACGTTTTGACGGAAGGTCCACGGACACTGCGCATGCGCTCACCGACGCAACATCCAGAAACCAAAACGTCATAAGTGCATAGTTCAATATTCATGAGCCTTAAATCGTTGTACATAAAGCTCAATACGGCAGATATAGGCGTTAGAAAATGCCTGCCGTTATAATTTGCCTATAACATATATATATATATATATGATTTCGTTCATTTATACGTTGTTAAAAAATGAAATTTTTACATATAAAATCGGCTAATTGTAAAATCTATGTAATTCCATACATTTTTTGCATGAACCTTTTTACACAAAATAATTTAGCGTTTTGAATAAACAAAGTATCTATTATCGGTAGAAGCTTCGTCATCGAAGTATTTTTACCCTTTTAGATATACAGGTAGTCCTCGACTTACAACGGAGATACGTTCCTGAACTTCGGTCGCAAGTCGAATCTGTATAATTTTTTTTTTTCGGTAGATTTACTTAGTTTTTTTAAAACAATAATGAAATAATAAATAAATAACATTTGAAAATCTTTCACCGCTTTGGTCCATCATTTCGAATTTTTGTATGCCTTGATTAATTAAATTAAAAAAGCCGCTATTTCTTTCAATACGAATTTTTTTGAGGGTTTACATTCCGTATTTATTTCTCACATCCACTTGAGATTTACCATTCAATTTTAAAAAAATTATTAAGTAAATTTTTCCAATTTTTTTTCCACTCGTAAGTCGAGGACTACCTGTATATTTTTCAAACAATAATTCCTAGATACTTGTCTTTAACCTTTTGTATCTCAGTGTGCCATGGAGGAACCTCTACTTCATTGTTTTTTTCCTAGTATCCCAGCAGTTCCATTTCAACACCAATTCGAATTGAGCGTTGCCAAAGATATTTAGCATTTGTTGGAAATTTTTATGATTTCGTAAACCCTTTGTGTTGAAATGGAACCGCTGGGATGTCAGCAAGAAAGTGATGAAATGGTGGTTCTTCCACAGCACCACTGGGACTCAAAGGTTAAAAATTATGTCGATTATCAAAAAATTTCAATTTATGAACAATTTTTCTTTGCACTCAGTATTGCTATGTTGAAGCGTCAAATTTTGTTTCTTTTTTATGAAAAAAATATGATATAATTAAGTAAAATAAAAAATTACGTAACAAGAAATCGAATTAATTAAATTTTACTATATAGAAAACGTTGGTATTTTTGCGTGTAAAATTTAACACGAAAATATTATTTCAGTCCCTTCCGTTTCACTTAAATTGTGAAATTGTGTCAAGTAAGAAAAGTTTTATCTGTTTTAAAAGAGTATTATCAACATTGTTTAAATAAAAAAAATAAAATCAATTGTTGCATCAATACGCTAAATATTATTTTAGAATTTTTCCTTTTAAAACGTATTGCAGTGTCGTAAGCGCATATTATTTATATTTTACTAATTTAATACGTGCATAAAATATGCGTTGACCTGAGTTGTTTTGTTGTTGCAAAGTCAATGTAAATCCATTACAAAAAACACATAAACAATAGAGTTTATCAATTATATTTTCGTTCATTTGAAAATGTCAATTGTGTATTTATCGATTTATTTGTGTATTTTTTGAAAACTTATATGTACCTGACAGCTCTGAATAAAAAAAATACTATTAAAATTTTATATTACAATTGATTAAAAAGTGATTATTATCTCTTTATTTTTGTTAACCTCAATCAATATTTCAGTTGCTCGTTTAAATTTCATCAATTAAAAAAAGTGAATAAGATCATCATTTATAATAATATTTTAATTTCAATTATAGGTAAAGAAGAATGGTGCGCCAAACCCTTAACCATGGACCACAAACCGGAATCTGCAGCAGAAATGCAAAGAATCCAATCAAGTGGAGGAAAGGTCTTCATTTTTTATATATTTTTTTTTATAGTTCCTAGTTTACTGATGATATTGAGAAAATCTAATATTTTATATATCTTCAGGTGATTCCAAAATCTGGTGTGCATAGAGTTGTATGGAGTAGATTTGTAATGGGAAATGGAAAATTGAGGCATGAAGAAATTCCATTTTTGGCAATAGCTAGAAGTCTCGGTGATCATTGGAGTTATAATATGAATACAGATGAATTTGTCGTTAGTCCGGACCCTGATGTTGGGGTTCTAAACATAGATCCTGCTAAATTTAAGTAAGTATTTGGAAATCATTGTAATTTATCGTTTCACCCTTTTTTACAATGAACAAAATTTCAGATGCTTAATTTTCGGTACTGATGGTCTTTGGAATATGATTTCTCCTAAAAAGGCCGTTCACTTAGTGCAACAAGCTCAAAAACATAACGAGCAAGCTGCATTAGGTGCCCATTCTGCAGATCCTTGGTTGAATCCTTCAAAAATATTAGTTGACAGTGCTATTGATAGGTTTGTTTTTGTTTTAATTAATTTCATTTTGTAATCTCAAAATTATTCTATATTCATCGAGAATATTTTATATCAAGATGGGCTACTACCAAAGTTAGAGCAGATAATACATCTGTTGTCACCGTTATGATGGATCCTCCTGGCCCTCCAAGAAGCCGAGCACCAGCTCCGCCGCCTCCTTTGAATACTGCTAGCAGTCCTACATATAGCACATCAAAAGGTTTATATATATGTATTTTTTATCATTTTTCAAAAACAAAGTTTTGTTCACAACATATATGATAAAAATGTATTTTTTTAGATAATGACCAAACTGGGGATCCATGTAAGAGCGATTCTTCTGCTTCTATGCCTCCAAGCACTACTCCAAAAGATCAATCTGTAGCTGATGTTACTTTAGATTCGCGTACAAAAATACCAGCGAAAAGTAATGCACCTGAAACTGCGGCATATTCGCCATCAGTACATAAGCGTGCGAATCTTTTGTTACAAAAAATTATTTTAACTTCACCACCTCTTCGTGAAAAAGGGGTTACCGAGAAAGGCAATATTATTACCAATTACGGCAATCCGTCAGAATCCTACTTCATTATGCGTTTACTAAACAGAACCCAAATTAAAAACTCACTTCAAAATGTTTACGAAGAAATAATGAAGCCACCCGAAGTGCAAGAGCAACCTCCTGATGATTTTTCAATTAATAATAACAACATTGTGAATGATTTAGAAAAGTCAATCGTTAAAGAACCTTATGAACTTCCACAACCTGAAGTTCCTTCGCCTGTTCTGGAAACAATATTAGAAAAACCTGTTGAAGAACCAATCGTTCCTGATTTGCCTTCAACTGATACAAATCAACAGGAAACTGAAGAAGAAGAAGATGAAGAAGAAACTGTTCAGGAAAATGAAGAGACAGATGAAAGTACAGAAGATTCATCTAAGCCTGAGCAGGAATCTATACAAATAAATGAAGTTTCTTCCAGTTCTCCAGTTGATGCTCCTTCGAAACCAGGAAAAAGAAAACTAAAATCTGTTCCAAAAGTTGCATATTCCATTTCGCAATTTCCTCCACGTGCTTTAAGATCTAGTGATGTTCCACAAACATTGTCACAAAGACCTCAAACTCGTCTAAATGCTGATAAAACTCGTGCCAATGCTTCTGTTACACCTAATATACAGAAAAAGAATTACAATCCTCAAGTGCCTTTACCTACTCATACTCCAAAACCAATTGGAACTCCTGGAAAAGTAACAACTGTACAGCAAAAATCTAAATTTGCTTCAGGCCCATCAACATTACCTAGATCAGAATCTAAAAAGATATCTGAAAAAAATGTAAAATCACAAAAAGTACCATTGGCAAATGCAAAACAAGAAAAGACAGATACAAAAGGTAAATCGTTGAACGTCAAAATTAACGATAGTAATACAAATTTTAGTCGAATTACAAGATCAAAAGATATTCAGTCGCCCTCAGATATAATTAACAAAGAAACAACACAACCGAAAAAATTTCAATCCAATCGTGACAACAAATTATCTTTAGCCGACAATCAATCTGATCGTCCGAAAACAGTGACGAGAGGACATATTGGGACGAGACAGAAAACGAGCTTGAATGACACTGTGCCATTTTGTCCCGTTAAAATAGCAAACTCTACACCAAAAAGTCGCAACCGGGAACAAGTTGCAGGGAGTAATCCTGAATGTTGTAAAGAAAACGTTCTAACCCCAGCATGCACAACTCCTGGACCGATTCCTTTAAACTCTACAAAACGGCGTAGCAGCGGCGGAGGGACAGGCGATTTGGAGCCCAGAAAGAAACGTCGAACACGATTAGGCGATAAAAACCATAAACAAGAAAAATCCGTTCAAGAACAACACCAAGACATAACATCCACTGAATCTAACTTTGTGATAGACATGTCTATTTGCAACGATCAGAATGTAGTTCCCGAAGGTTATGATAATCAGCAATTTCACAATACCGATAACGCTTTTAATGAGCTCGAACTGTCTATGCAAAAGTCTAAAAACAAAAAAGATAACAAATTTGTCAAAGGTAGTCCGTCATCAAACGAAATAACAGGTGAAGTTCATTCCACAACGGTTCACATCGAAAATGATGTGAATTCCAAAAAAGGTACCGTCTCAACGTTGAGAAACTTGAGACCACGCCACGATTTAAGTTTGCCTGATAAGAAGCTCAATCTAAAGAGTGACAAACGAGTGTTGCGCTCCAACAATAGCTTAACAGAGATAGTATGCGGTTCTTCGAAGTTACTGTCTTACAAAGAGAGGCCTATACTGCGAACGAGGAATAGCGTGGGTGCAATTCCATCCAAATGCACTCCACGACGCCGAGTGCCTTGGCAACAAACATTACGTCACAATCTGAGAAGGAAGTTAGTAAAGTAATTGTATCACATGCCGAAATTTTTGCGTATTTGGGTTTTTGTTTCAAGTTTATGAAATTGATATCAATCGAATAGGATGAAACGCTCTTGAATTATTTTATGGTTTCAGTCGACTTTCAAATTATCACATTTTCATCAGTTGCTACGTTTACGAAACCTTCTGTACAATTAAATGCCTTATGGTGGCCAATTGCATAAATTGAATATTAATTAACGAAGAAATGTATATATTTATGTATAGATCACTCATGATAGATTAAATTATTAACTGAAGAAATTTATTAGGATTATGTTGTGACGGAACAAATGTGATTGATAAATAAGTGCACTGTTATGTGTTACTGAATTTATAATTTTTTTAGTGTCTTGTGACATGTGTCAAAAATATAGCGTACCTTTAGTTGAATAAGAAACAAATCAATTTAATTATTTTCTTATCGACACAAATTTCATGAACTAATGATGGTTTTGTTTCAGTATTAGTTCAATTTTCAAATTTTATCAAGTATCTAAATATCGACTTTTGAAAGAGATATGTAATCCCATGGATTGAAAACACCTTGATTGAATTATGCTTTAGTCATATAAAAACATGTTTTATTTTTAAGAATGGTTGAAAAATACAAAGACGACAACTTTCTGATGTGTTGAGATTTTAAGGGGTGTTAATGTTTGTAGGGTATCAAAAGAATTTGTTGTGTTTATTTTTTAACATAGATGTAATTTTTTTCCATGATCGTTTTTGAAATTTTTTCCAATGCACTTAATATATATATTTTTGCACATAGAATTGTAAATTTCATTTTAAATGATATGAGCGAGACACAAATGATCTCTAATATGCTTATTGTTGGTTCTCCCAGATTTATGTAATAATATTGCATTTGATCCATCTGAAACTAAAACTAATCTTTTAATTTTATATCATTAGACAAACAATAATCTTAAGTGATAAACGTAAATACTAAGTAAATAAAAAGAATTATTTTCTTTATTATCTTATTAATGCACCATTATTTTTTTTTTAAATTGAAATTATGTGTATTAATTTCGTTTGATATTTAAATTTGTTGTATTTAGAATTTTTTTGGTTTCATTTTTATATTGGAATTATTGCATGTTGCAAAATCTATTTATTGAGAAGCAACTCACTATTCTAATCGATTCAAAATGTGATGTTAAATTGTTTTATTTTTCCTCTTATAACGGTTAACATTTTACTGATACTTTTTATTGATAAATATTAGATTTTCCTTCATATTACATTCATTCAAATATGTGCCATGCCATGTTTTTTTTTACAATTAATTTTCCCCAAATCAAATAATTTGTATCTTTCTATTATGTTGATTTTCAATGTTTTTAACTTGTGCCATTTTTTAATTTTCATAACATTTTTAAATATTTCCTTATATATGCATTAAAAATTAATCATTTTACATCGATTAAAAATTGTTTGAAAATTTTATGAAATGGTATACGTTTATAAAAACATATTTAAAGGTTATTTTAATAATTTTCTGTAAAACTTCTTTTTCAGTCATGTTAAATTTTAAGATTATTTATGATTTTTTGTAAAGTGTGTTATAAATATATCACAAATTTAAAGAGGTATACATTGCATAATATGGAAAGAATTTTCCATGGAAGAGTAATGGAATTATAAATTATATACAATCACCAATAAATGTTATTTAGCTTTAAATTGTCACCAGAGTGAAATAGTCAAAACGGTAATTTTTAACAAATAATACTAGCCCATAAAAATTGTAACTAATCTTCTGTCGGTTTAAAAATATTAACAGACCAATAGGAATGCGGGTATTGTGTATAATCAAATAAGTACAAAAATTTAGTGATAACTTTTCCATCGTTGAATTGAACAATGATTCACGTTTTAATCAGTTGAATAGGGTGTAGAATCGATGAGCCTTTTTTTTTGGATACTGTGATTCACAATAATTGTATATTCAAAGTTAAGCCTTATCTAAAATTCATTTTATCTATTTTCGATCTTTTCATAATACCTAATGAATCGTCATTTGTTTTGTGTGTTTTTGAAGTACATTTGTAGAAATTTTAAATGGTTTGAACGCACGAAAAAAATAATCGTGTAAGCGATGTTGTCCATCAAACTTTATTTTTGTTGTCAAATGTGGTTATTTTATCAAAATGGTTGGTTTCTCCAATGACTTTTATCTAAAAAAAAAAAAAAAATTATATATATATATGAAAAACGTAGATAATAACTTCCTTCCCATTTGCCTTATAAAGATTGAGAAAGAATAATTTAATGTTATATTATGAATATTGGATTTATATAAAATAAAGATTCATTATTAATTATACAAGTGTAAGAAAACACTATAGTATATTCTTTTCTATATATATTGGTGTGGTTTCAAATGAGCCAAATTGCATTAAATTTAACTTTTATTATTTATTGATTTCAAATAAACATATTTTTATAATATATATTTTTCTTTATATCGTGCAAATAATTTTATGTTTAAGTGAGTTTGGTAATTGTATGTGTGGAGAATTGTTTCTTTTTTCTTATTTCTCACAAAGGGGATTGCTAAACAATATAGAAGCGACTTGTTTAAGTGGTCTGAAAATATGTGCCTCATGTTACCAAATTTAACTATTTTTCGTCAAGTATATTCATAAAAAGTATATATACACGTTTGTATGGTCTACTCTTGCTGAAATATTCAAATCGACATATTTGTGATGTTTATTTAAAAAATCACCAAAATATCGGCGAACAATGGTTATCACAAAAGCAAGAGAAGATTATATGTATATTTACAATGCAGATGCAATATGAGCCGTACAATACAAGGTAAAAATTGATCACAATCTAAATTTTTTAATATCTTTGCAATATGTTTTTCAGTTTTCAACTCATATTGCATTTGCTTTATTTTTTTTATTGTGTAAGTAAATCATGAATTTTAATGTTAGACTTATAAACAGATGATAATATAAACTTTACTAGATTGTAATTTAATTTATGTTTATTATACCAAATGCTTCATTCAGTCCCGCAACGGTTTGAATAGTGTCTTAATCTGATTTTAACAATTTTATTCTTTTCATTGGCGTAGGTTTCACTTTATGTAAATTGATGGTGAAAATTTTCTCCCTTTTTTTCCAAATGTCTTCGATAATATCCACTTGCACTGTTGCATATCATTTGCTCTTAAAATGATTAGTACAAATTGTTGTCTATCACATTTTATTTTTCGTCGAAAAAGTACCAAAGACAAAGTAATATGTAGTCGTCTCTTTTAACGATTTTATCGATGTTTGCGGTGACTGTTTTGTAGCAAAATTTATTTTTTGAACGAAATAAATGTTTTTTTAAGAGTTTTGTGTTTTATTTCATCCTTTAAAAAATGTTGATTGTAGGAATACCGAATTATATTCGGAATCAGTATAGCATTTTAGTTGTTATATTTTATTTTATAACCATAATTATTTTACAATAAAAAAGCATTATAGTTTAGAAAATGCAAGTTACATCTTGTCTTATTCAATAAGAGTTCTTTGTTTTCAATCAAAATCTTACGAGATCATAGGAAGATGTACAGCTGCATTTTAATTGGTCATTCAAAAAAGAAAATAGTCCATAAAATGAGAAGGAAAATAAATTTTAGTATTGCGATGTGATAAGTTTAAAGATATAAAAAAACCCTGCATATTGGTTTACTGACTGAAAATCTGTAAAAGATTTTTTTTATAAAATATTGCATAAAGGTTTCGAGAAATTATAAAATTTTAAATACCTACTTTTTTATATTTGAAAAGTAAGAAGGCATTTTTGTGAATACATTTGTTTTAAAAAGTCAATGAAAATATATAACTATTAATCTATTAGGGACGGTGTCATAATTTTGCATAAATACATTACATAAATTATTGACAACTTTTTTGATAACTATGTCCTCCCAGATCCAGTCTGTGGTGACAAAACAGTAAATAAAACTCATAATATTTATAAATATTTCACATGTTCTTAAGTACATTATTTTTTCAACAAAAGTTATCCATCAATTTAAACCGCACATGAAGTGAAGCATGCTAATATATATATAAAATGATATGAGTTAAAATTTCCACATCAACTTCTCAACTCGATAAAATCATACATAACGATTTTATAAAATTAACTATAGTTGTTCTGTAAGAACCTGATATAAAAATGTTAATTGTTAACTAATACATATTAACTATATAAAAATGTATAAATACATTCATATTCATAACGTGTCTGATAAAATTGTCTATTTGTGTGTACAAAATAATAACAGGATACTATTAGTTTAAACGGTTCGTCCAGACTTATTGAATATCACTATCGTCTGTGTCATCGTTGGAAAAAACTTAATATTTTGCTAGTGCGTGTCGGTTCAGAGCGGCTCGAGTCCTCGACCTTTCTTTTCCTTTCTTGGGATGAAAGCTTGTTCTTCATTTGTTCTTCAATCAATTCTTGCATATCCATCTATAATGCAAAGCAATATAATTATAAACATTTTCTTCTAAAATATGAAAAAGCTTTAACAACAATTACTAAGATGTTTTCATTACCTGCCACTGGTCAAGTTGTTGACTCAATTCAACCTTTTGTCTGACAGCTTCCAAAAGCTGGCTTCCTGCTTGCACTAACTCCACCCTCAATCTGGCAAGGTCTGCTTCAGCCTTGGTTCTTCTAGCTTGAGCTGCATCTCTGGCTGCTCTTGCTTCAGCTACGGCTGAATCTTTAGCAAGTCCTCCTCCTGCTGCATCAGCACGAGCACTAACCAATTCTTCACGAGCACCATTAAGCTCAACTTCACACACAGTCAACTAAAAAAAAAAAAAAAATTAGGAATTTAAACAATTAGTCACACTGAAATCATTAATTTTAAACAAAATAGTTTTAAAAGGTTGAAAACATCCTTGAATTCGTTCCAAAAGAACGAATCTATATTATATGGCTTCGACAAACCTTGATACGTCCTAAAATGATGGATCAGTGTGTATTCACAATATTCACATCACACACTAATGTGTTACCTTGGGTTAGAATTTTCAACGCATGCACTAAGTTAACTATAATAATTCACTACTTTCAGACTAATAGAAGTTTCAAAGAAATTTATGAATACTTTCTGCTATTTATATAAAATCAATTAAAGCCACATTTACGTTGGAAAGCAAAACAAATATCATCGAAGATAAAACGCTAAAGTGGTAAAAGTACCACTTCAACGATTTCAAATGAAGTATACATAAATTCGATATTTATTATATTTCAAAGCCACAATAGACGGATGAAAAACTACTTCTTTAGAGAGCGGATGATTCTTCAGCGTTGTTTGAACCCTTTGAATGCCAACGCCGCTCGTTTTTAATTGTTCCTCGACTACGATGATCGTTTTTTTTTCGTTCACAAAGAATGGGCGGATGCCTTTGTTCGAACAATCATGCACTCGGAAGTGCGTTCGAGATTCGAGAAAACAAGAGGAATTTCGTTCGCGTGCGAAATTACAACGATGACGATGATGATGCTCATTGTTCTCTAAGCAACAGGGTCAAAAAGTGGTCGTTACGTTTTTTCGTTCTAAACGTGTAATACAATATGAAATTTACGCGTGCGAATCGATTGAAAAATTAACAATCGCTAATTTCTCTAGTTATTACAAATTTTTAGATGAGTACGATTTTTCGCAATGAAACGTGCAATCTTAAAACATTTTTACATCTTCCCACATGAACGGGAATGCTTCGAATATTTTTGATGTTTATAAAATTTAATCCGTAGATTTCAAAATTCAACAGTTCATGGCACTCTTCCACGAAATGAGAAACAGCAGCATTCACACGAAGCACATCTTTGATCGTTCTAAACGTCTAAAAAATGAAACATTGTACCACGACAATATAAACAAACTGCAGGAATGATTGATATATATATCATTAACAAGCACAAGATAAAAATAAAATTTACGTAAACATTATATAAATCGTTGCACTATGGCGATCGATTACAGACGTCCGTTGAGGATTATCGGTTGTCGGCTACCACCCTGACACTGCAGCAAGGTGACAAACTGATAATAAAAATATATATAGGATACTCAATCGATACAGGGGTGTACTAAAAATAATAAATAATAATCATATAAAAAAAAATAATAGATTACAAAACATTGATCGTACTGTCAGCGATTTGACTAGCTGTCATACAGTATTGTAATAAATTGTTATCTGAACGTCAAATATCTTATTTCAAAATCAGATGTATATTGATAATAATATTATATTTCAAAATCGTATCTATGAAGTATCAATAACTAAAAATTTAAGATTTCCAGATCGTGCTGTCTTTGTTTGATTACATTACAGAACCAAACTTTTTAAAAAACAATATGAAAAATAATCAAAAATGCAACTAATAAAAGATATATGGGTGGGTAAACCTAATCATCGTTTAAAAAAAATTGAAAACTGTTAATCCTCAGGTGGTCGCCGATATTAATCTAGGTGTGGGCTTCCTCGACGGACGCTCGTTAAATCAACATTAGTGAGTCTCGTCTGCGGAAGTCGTCCACTTTTGCCTCTATCGATATGGTTGGCTGTTTGATGTTATGGTGGTTTATGGTTGTCGATCGCTGGGGCTGTCAGAAGTGAAAAATCGACGGTTCAAGGAAAACGGTGGCGTTTTTCCGCGTTTTCCGCGCGCGTCCGATCGTATCGTATTAATTGGTCGATGGATTGGGGTTTTGATTAAATTTTCATAGTTTTGTGCCACTAATGAAATTTATGGATATTTGATTGTGTTGCTGGTTGAAATAATGATGAGTGCCGTTTTACAAAATTTTATGTTTCGAGTATTGTAATGGATCTGATAACGTCTGGAAAGTTTCAATCATTCGTTTGTTTAAATTGAAGATTTCATGCGTGTGAATACTTATTACATTTTTGTATGCGAAACATTAACAATAGTAAAAATTTAATGGGATGCGTTAATATTGCAAAATACGATTCAACGCAAGCGTGATTTAATTAGACGAAAGTTCAATTAGTGCTTAAAAACCGAAAAATAATAAACATTCGAATGCGTGTAATTTATACTAATTTTCAATTTTTGAGAAAATTTACAATCTTGATAGAAAGTAGGGCTGTTTTAATTTTCGAAAAATATACTATTGTCATACTGAAATGTCATACAAATTGAAAAAAAAACAATTATTTTAAAAATAATTTAGAATGTTCAATTTCAAGTGTTTACTCAAATTTAAAAGGTTTTTTTAATAATTTTCCAATCATTAATATTATATTACAAAATTAAACATAACCATTTATATTTTAACTTTATTTATCGTCGTACATAATTCACAAAATATGATTATGTACAATGCGTGATAATGAACTTTTTCTTCTACATAATTAAGGCTCGCTTTCAGTTAATGACTAAAAAAACACACTAGCAAAATAAATAATCGGAGAAAGGTCATTGTCGAGCGAAAATTACAGTTTGTTTTTTCACTTTTCTCATACTAGTCTGTATTTAACCGTATTCCATAATAAATTAATAGTGTTTGTTGGCTATTTGGATGCGGTTTATGTGCGAAAACATACGGCTTCTGATTACATTACAATCGCATTAACGATCTAGCTGCAAGACGAATGTATACATTAAAATTGAAAATCGGAGATGAAAAAGTATATATTGAGTAAAAAACGTCTGCGAAAAGTCTGAAAAAAAAAATAGTCGATTGTGTAAATATTTATGCCGCAGTAAACGTAAAACAGAGTGAAAGACCCGGCGGAAAAAAACTGCGTATTGTTTGTACTAGATGCTGTGAATTTTTGTCGTTAATATATTATAAAATTTACATGCTGAAACGTTGAAAATTACTCATTATGCAATATAAATAACTGTGAAAAATTAGACGTATTATCATTTTTATTACTTCCATGAAAATAACGCAAAATTTTCGGAAGCGTCTCCACAATAAGTGATACGATTTCAAAACATGAGAATTCACTTAAAAATCATTGGTTAAAAATATTACATAAATAAATATTTCAAAAATACCTTAGTTTGAAGATCGAGGATGTTGTCGTTCTTCGATTGGAGATCAGTATCTCTTTCATGAAGCTTCTGCGATAATTTTTCTAACATGTCTTTGAATCTAACACCCTCGAGGCCAGCCACGAGAACTGCTAGATCATCGACAATTTCTGAAAGAACTCCAGCTTTCAAAGTAACAGCCTGGTCAGTTCCATCGATGGACATGTCGATGGACAAGTCGGACTGAAGGCCTGAAAAATCAATACAATAAAATCGATGAGTACACAGAAATAGTCAGGTGATAAATACTTCAGCAGAAAACCTTGAAATGTAAAAACACCGAGCGAAAGCTCTAATATAGTTTCATACAAAATTTAAAATATGTATTGCCGACGCCCATTATTGATGGTGGTGTATTCGAACGGATATAATAAATTAGTTCGTATATACGAAAATTGATGTTGATTGTTTGCGGAAAGAGTCATTGAATTAATACGGCGTATGAAAATTATATGGCAGATCGTTCACGGAAAAACCGATTGAATTGATCGCGAACGCGTTTCGATTTTAACTTTCCCTTCGTGTTGATATTAGCTTCATAATAATTTTCGAACGCGGAATGTATTTTTATTAAGCGAAAGGTATTTTTTCGAAATATTTGCGTTATTATTTTGTCTAATCGTCGAGAGTTAGTCGCGTTGATAAATGTGCACGAAGCAATATGCACGCATGTTTTTATTTTTCGAAATGAATTATTTAACACAAAATGAGTTATTTCATACAAATTCACTATCAAACAAAAACACAATGCATCGGAGCAACTCAAACCCCTCTCCCCAACAGCCTTCGGAGACGCCAAACATTTCGCATCAACACGACAACTTCGAATGCTTCCATCGGGCCAACTCCATACAAAAAGCCAAGGAAAACGTCATCGAGCATAAATTACGAACGTTCGTGATCATCCGAACCGGGAAAGCATCATATTATATTTTTATACGAACGGTATTAGCCGGAGACTGGTACTGAGCGAAACCCCATTTCTTCCATTTGGAACGAACCACCAAATTCGACGACGAACCCACGCGAAATTCGATGTCGTATTTATAGATGATCTTGCGGATGTTAATAAAAAAAACGTTGTTTTGTAAACTAGTCGAAACGATATTTATGTATGAATAACTGTAGAAATAATGGGAAAGATTCGTAAAATTTGAGATATACCGTTGAAGGAGTTTTAGTTCACAATGATAAATTATTGATTCGATTCGAATGCAAATCTATTTTTTTATGGGTATTATATATCGATGAGTCACTAATGTTGAGGTTATTGTTTATTTTTGTATGAGTCACACAAGTGCCAATTTATTGTTCGGTCAATTTATTCGAATCAACATTATACCTCAAAAAGATAAAAACTAATTGATATAAAATTAAAAATCATAAAAAAGATAAAAATACCTGAGTCATCATCGTGCGTTGATCTCAAATGTTGACATAACGATCTTAATTGCCTATAAACGTGTAAAGCTTCAGCATGAAGGGCAGGTCCAGGGATTCCACATTCAGAACCATTTCCACCATCCATCTCAGCCTGGAGTGACCTTCTCATTCCATTGCTTCCCAATGTGCCAGCTCCAGGACCCAAACGTTCGGACAGAGTTGTGTTTTCGCGCTGCAACCGCTCCATGTCGGTCAAAGATTTTTCGTATTTCATTTCCTGAAATCGGCAGTGTTATCGATGATTCATGTTCTGTGATTTGCATTTTAATTTCTTTCGTAATTACAATCACCTGTTCTCTGACGTGTCTTTCCAAAAGCATTATCCTATCGTTGGCTTCTTCGAGTTGCGAGGCCATTGTTTCCCTTTCGTTCAGCGCCGTTTGTAATCTCCTTTCTAATTCAGATTTTTTGTCTACGACTATTTGCAGCTCTTCTCTTAAGGTTTCCATGCTTATGACATGGTCCTAAAATTGTTCATAAATTATAACGTGGAAGTGAACTATTTGTTTCTATTGAAGATTTGAAAAAAGTTTTATGATTATGTTATTCAATACGAAAAGTTCTAATTTCCAAACGAAATTTATATAAAATAAACAATACAGAAATGAATATGCATCAAATACGTAAAACGGAACTGATCCAACGTAACATCATAAAAACATAATCATTTATAATCATCACACAATACGGACATTATGTAACATTTTCAAAACCCCTCGAACCAAAATAAAAACATCAACATTACAAATCTCGGATTAATTAACATAAATTACGATTAATTCAATGTGAGTGATGTATATGTTTCGACACAATATAATAAATCATATATTCGATGACAAGCGAAATCATTAATGATCGACAAATTCACCGCGTGTTCATATATTATTTCGAATGTATCAGGACATTCAATGAAACGCGGAACTGAACAAAAAAACATTTCGCAACTGCACCATTGTGCAATTTGAGAAAAATGTAAATGATTTTTCAATATGACACATCATAAAAATTTATTGTATATGCAGAAATATATATATTACATTTGTCTTATGTAATTTTTTTGAATGGTTTAGCTTTGTTGAATAATTGATTCTCATCTATTATTGAAGTTAAGTAATAAATGATGTAGTTTAAACATAGAAGTGCAAACATTCGTTTGATAAAGGATATTTTTTTACTATTTAAACTCATTTGTAGTTAAATTTTCATTATAATTTCAAATGAAGAATATATAGAAAACGCTTCATCTCACAATTAATGCTATATATGTTGTATATGATGAAGATATAATAAAAAATACATACTTGAAGACTGGTCTTCCTCAGCGAACATTGATCCCTCAATCCTTGCAATTGTGCTGTTAAAAGGATCTCTTGCGTCGAAGCCTCCTTCAATTGATTAGTCAACCGATTATTCTGAGCAGTCAATTCGGCTATGAGGGAGGTTTTTTCGCGTTCGCTCTGCAAAAAATCGTTAAATTACAATACAAACACGTTTGACGTTAAAACAAATATATCGATCGGGGGTGAAACGGTAGGGTTGTACCCTCATATTATATTTTAGCCCTCTGATGTCACTAGTTCAATATGGCTGGTAGGTCGTTATGGCTACCATCGAATAAACTCGATAAAATTCACGTAACGTATTGGTTTGATGTCGTTACGTCAAAAAATAGTCGGAACACGTGAAATACCATAAATGGAATGTTTCGGTTTACTTTTTCGAGGGGTTTGTTGTGTAAGTTTCGTAATATGTGATTAATGTTGGATCTGTAATTTATATGATTATTGACTCGGTGAAAAAAAGTGAAATGAAAGTTTTAGAGCTGATTTCGCGGCTCATGTGAATTTTTATGGGATTTTAGTGATATTGATCGATTTAATTGAGAAATAAATAATTCTCTTATGGGTATAGAAAAAAGTTAATTCGTAACTATGAAAAAAGTTAATGTTTCAATTTTTTGCGATATAAAATCATTCATGATGTTTTTTCAATAATATTTTACATTAGAGGCCGAAATATTAAAAAAATCCTGACATTCATTTCATTTAGTAATTACAAAATGAGAGTTTATGCAATACAAATAAAGTTTAATTAGAAAAACATTTCGGAACACGTAATAAGTTTTTTAATTGAAATTCTTAACAAGATATAATTTCAATTAGCCATTTAAACCTAAGGAAAATAAGCTAATATATTATTATACGCAATCTTTAAAAGCTATTAGGTTATTTTTTCAAATATTAATAAGTGACATTTGCAACATAATAGCGTATAATATGAAAAGAGACGACACGTCGTTAAATCGTTACGAGTTAGTCAAACTGACTATTACGGATGCCGGCAATAACCAAACCGTTATTATTACACCAACAATAATAACCTCACGTTTTCGTGTTCTCACCTGAAAAAATAATAATACGATTCTAATTAAATTATCCAAAATTATGATTAATACGTACACGCACCAAAATAAGCTCATTACTATAATGGAGAGGGAATTCGAATGTCAATCCCATTTGCGTCAAATCCTATTAGCTTATTTGTTCTTTTTATTTTTAGTTAAAGGTGAACGAAATAATATATTAGAGTGATTAGCAAAAACGCCTCATTTCACAAATAGGTTTTTTTCCAACTTTTTTATTCAGATCTTTCAAAGTTGCAGATCAAAATGTTGAAAGTTTTTCCAAAACACCATAACGATTGGCCTGAATTAGAGAGCTTACGCAAAGTGGTAATGATGATGAAAAACGAGTTCATGTCGATCTGTGAAACCTTCGATAAGAATCACAAAAATTTAATTCAATTTCATCCGTGGAACGAAGTTTTTTATCCGAATTGTGCATTTTAGAGAAATTGGCGAGAGGAAAAATGAGCACATATTGTAATTAACAAGTAATTACACATGAAAAATCATATTATACACAAAATTAAATGTGATTTCATCAAGATGCACACAATCGTATAACTGTCTCGCACAACGGTCTGCATATTTGATCGAAATTTTTTAACCCGTTTGTGTCTTATGATTTATCGGCCGTGTCGTTTTATGTAAATTCAGAACGGGCTAACGACTTGTGTCTTTTCAGTGTCCATTCAATTTGCTATCGTTAAGATTATCTCTCCGGTTATAAACATTATAAAATGTAATACCGTTTTCGTTTATATAATAGAATCGAGGAAAAGCGCCACAGTCGAAACAGACAAAAAGAGTTGACCGTTTTATAAGACCTATTTTTGAATAATTCCTTATCAATTTTGAATGAAATTACAACACGAATTTGATGAATTATACTGTCCGTTTTTATAAAGCGGATAAAATAATTCACTCGACCCTGGATTTATGAATAAAAAGATAAGTAGTGAATGAGTGCGTAGTCGACCTCATACACATAGTTGGCCAAATTGTAGCTATTAACATAATGAAAAATGCGGTTAATATAACTTCACATAACGGCTGTATTATAACGATTTTTCGCACGGATCGTTATGAATAAAATATTCAAAACAAAACATATTCTTTATATATTATATTTTCACACTAGGGCAACCAACTGTTACAAATAAAAAAAATAACTTAATCTTTTTTGCATATTATATAATAATTTGAAAAAAAATAAATTTAAGCTTCAAAAGGATTTAAAAGAAAAAAATTTCACACTGTCATATTTCGAAGTGCTCTCATTTCGCGAACGATTCATAAACCAAGAAGTGTTGGGAAATGTTGTCGTACCGCGTGGAGGCTATACTTCCGATTTGTGACGGTTAAGCAATCCGCTGTTGGGCAATCCGTGTCTTTACCGAGCTTCTATTTTCTGTTTCGCTTTATTCTTCTTTTTTTGCGCGCTAATAATCTCACGGAAGACTTCTAAACCGCTCCGGTGTCAAATCGTTGTCCGCTTTGTTCTATTCACGGTGCTCTCTCTCTGTTAGTTACATCAGTTCAATATGATCGAAAATAAAAGAAAATACTACATAGTGACAACTCATTCTTCTTAAAAAGCTATTTATCATTCGCGCATCTTGATTATATCTGATTCGCGAAGACAGGAAGAGTTTCCGTCAAAAGTTACGCGAAGAAGTGAATGGAAATGGTATAAATTGTAAAAATTTTCGATTTGAATATAATAAATACCTGTTTAACACTATTTTCCCGTTGGTCCAATTTAGCTGTGAGATCCCTAACGTCTGACTGCAATTCCAAAAGTCTTGCTTCATTTTCTTCTTCAGTAGTCTGCAATCTTCTACGCAACAAATGTTTCTCCTGTTCTAGAGCCTGAAACAATCGAGAAAACATTGAATTTCAACAAAATCACAATCGGAAACACATAATTCTGTACAAGATTTCAAAATTCGAACGGTACCCGAGATCACCTTCGAATTAGCAACTATCGAGCGTGGAAGGTTCTGCACGTGGAGCAACAATGTCTTCTGCGACATACAACGATGTTTTCTGCAGATTAACTAGACCGTTATATTTCGAATCGAGTCGAAAAATCACGACGTGAACTTCGCTTGTGACTTCTTTGTTGGAATGGTGTTTTTTTCGCGTCGTGAACAATAGATCTTCCTTCGGCGAGGGATGTATTATGAGACAGGTCGGTTTCTTATCTGCATCTTCTCTCATATACGTGGAAAAGTAAGATGGATCTAATTTATATGTTTACTGCTCTTTTTTCCGATTGGGCAAACTCAATTTCTCTGAACATGGTCGAACGGTTAGGAATATATCGTGAATTAAAGTGCAAATGAGCTGCAGTGTGCATCGTTATATAAAATTTATTTGATTTTCTAGAAAATTTAGAAATTTACTTAATTATGAGTCTGCTATATAAATATAAATTCTTATGTATCGAATTTTTTTTAACGTATTGCAAAAAAAAAAAATATTTTCGCCATTCTATGTTTTCTGATATAATAGTAAAAAAAATCGTTACGGTTCGTATGATAAAAATGGCTTATGAGGTATCTAAACTTTTTAACGATTTAGATGTGTAAAATTCCGTGACAAATTACGGTCGTATTCGTACATTTTGGTAATTAAAAATTTGAAAATATCGCTTTCAACAAACATTACCATTATTCCATTATATTTTCTTATTAAAAAAAATATAATCATTTTTAAAACAGTTACCATCATATACCTTTACAAAGTAGGTTTATCGATATTGGACCTTATAAATGGTCAGCAATAATTTCTCTAGATTACAAATCAATCTACCAAAACCGCATACCTTATATGAAATGGAAAGGACGAACGAATGGTTTTAAATGAGCAATCATACGAAACGTTAGAAAGTCCGTACCATTATCGTTGTTGTTGTTCACAGTAAATCACCGTTGAAAAATCATCATTATAGACTCGTTCTTGATTTACTAGTGCATTTTGCGTGCATGTAACGTTCCAGATTCGTTGCGAACGACCTCATAACACTCTTGTATAACAATTTCGAATCCACATTTCGCATGTCTGCCACATTCTGGGCGATCATCATGAGAAAAACGTCCCTTTTATTATAAAATAAGAACGCAAAGAATCATCAATGCAACACTTAACAAGCCACAATACACATGGTTGATCATTGTCGACTCAAGACCTAGATTTTCACGAAAAAATGCAAAAGTGGGTAATCGGCGTGTGGGAAGTGTTAATAACACTAAAAAAAAAAACCAGAAAATACGATGTATCGTGCAGAATTGATCGGTTAAAAATGTATTTTTTATTCAAATTTCGAATAATAGGGGTCATATGGTTCGTCACGTTTGTAACAATGTTCGGTTGGCAGAAGTGACGCAACGGACACGCAACAAAGCGGCGGCACTTTCCGCCAAAGGAGCACGACTTCGAATCACTTGTTTGTTTATAATCATCGTAAAAACAATCGAACGTATAAAAATAAAGCAAAGTGTTAGCAAGAAAATGATGGTCGCACGGTCGAGTGGCCTCGATCACTTCAAAACGTTGAATTTTGGCGCGAAAGTAAACTTGGATTAAGCAGAGCGAGACGGACGTTTTGTCAGTTTGACGAGTGTCAAGTGTCAAACGATCAGGAGTGCCACCCGTATTTGTTTCAATGGAATTTCCCGCGGTTTTCGAACAATTTTGTGTTAACGTTTCGGAACGGTTGAAATGTGTTTGAATTAAAGTATATTTTAGAAACTTTCAGAAGCACTTTGACATTGTGTTTGAACAGTTTATGATACTTCAATATATTGTTTATTGATGTTTATCAAAGCAATGTACCTTGACAGGATCGTTGACTTGAGACTATATAGTGAAATAAACAATTTATCTATTTCCTTGAGAGATATCACGTAAGTTTATCACAAGGAAACATTTAAGCTTCCAATGAATAGTTTTCATATGGCAATCGGCAATATTATGAAAATGATGATTACATCACTATTCACTATTCATCCACCTTTCCGATAATTTTTCATTCCACTCATTCTCAATCAAACTATAATACAAACACCCATTTTTTTATCCACCCATTTTATCATACCACTTATCTCAATTATAAATTTAACCAATAACCAATCCTCACCCAATTTATTATCTTCTCGACCACTCATTATTACGACTAACCATCTCATTTAACATAAAAACCGCACACGATCCCATCAAACAATTAATCAAACCTCCCCAAAAACCCATAAAAATCAAGCAATACCGCGAATCTCGTGCCACTTTTCACATAAAATCGCTCGTGTCATTTTAGCCGTTACTCCGACTACTTATTCATTCGACCAACATATGGCACAGCACTTTTCATACACACACAATAAAATAATGGGGCTTAATGCAGACATACACATGCGCCATAAAAGCGTAATGAATGCCCTCTCGTATGTTCGTTCCCCATTTTAGAACACATCCCGTGTTTGTTGCACGGGCTATATATTATTCTCGCACATGCTGGTCCGGGGAGCCGTTCGAAAGTTTATCTTCGGAGAGAAACTTTATTGCGATGTGTGTTTTCTTTTGCCGGGAAAATCGCGTCTTTTGAAACCGGTCGGAGTTGCGGGTTGAGGTCGAGGAGTTGTGCCGACATATTGTTCGGATCGGAGTTTGTTTTGCGTTGAAACGGGAGGATTTGTTGTTTTATTAAATTATAGTTGGTATCGTATATTAAGGAAGTCAAGTGTGGATTGAAAGTTTATGATTTTCTATGTATTTGATACTTTGAATAATGTTTTGTATATCTCAATCGATTTTTTATGTTAGGTATTTGTAGTTATTAAAAAACTCAGTCGATTTCAAAATAAAATTTTATTTTTTTAATAAAAGTTTTATCTGAAAAGTATTATTGTTTCGTTCTTAACTGAATCATGTAACACTTATATGAAAAAAGTTGATTTGATGAAATATAAGAAATTGTGCGATTATATGATGTCTCAATCGAAGAAAATAAAACTATCATTAGATTAAATTGTCTCAATTATTTACACTTTGAGTGTGACACCATTATTGTAGTTATTATCTTATAAAGAACAATTTGAAAGTGTTTCATAATAAAATAAAATACTTCTTTCATAAAAGACATGAATCTTAACTTAATATATTCGCGTATCTATTTCTGAACATAAATATATTCAGAGAGCAACTCTCGTCAGAATCAGATGATTCTGAGTCGGAATATAAAATATAATACATACCATTTAATGATAATATCATGACTGTATAATAATAAGCGAAACGAAACACCTCTCACATTCTCAATGACAATGGGATGAAATCATGTCCTCGCTATATATTTTTTACAAAAGTTTGTGTCATCGATGTGCAAATTTCTACACACACCTGACTCATTAGTTTGCATTTAACCTTTCCGAGCACGTGTGTGAATCATCGACATAAAAAGGACACGCGAATTTGTGAAAACGAAAAAATCGCATGTGCGGCCTTTCACGAACGTTCTCAATTAACACGAACGATGCTTTAACACTGTTAGATAATTTCTGTAAGTGTTTCGGTAATATTTCAAATTTAATAAATGGGCATTGTGCCTTTTTCTCGGTCGGATCCGATTCCTAGTGTTGAAGAGAAACCGCAAAGATTGGTTATACCTTCGCGGTTATTTATTATGCAGTCAATTGTGATGTATCTTGTTCTAAAATTTACAACCTTGTGATGATTTAAATGTGGTCATTTTAAAGAAAATACTGTTGGTTAAGTATGTAAAATTTTAAAAACTCCGGAAGGGGTTAATTTGTCGAAAATTGTATGTACGCGTAATAAAAAATATAATAGGTGCCGTTTCGAAATGACGGTTTGATGCAACTGACTAGTGTGTATCGGCTTCCGCTAATGAATAATGCACCAATTGCGACATTTTCTTATTTATTTCTAGACTAGACAATCAAATACTCTCTATAATATATTATAAAAGCAAAATCAATTAGTATTATGTATTTTAAATAGGGCGCTAAATCTTTTACCAAAAAACTAATGGAAAATATTGATTCATTTTAACGATCCGGAAGTAATTTTTTGAAAAGTGAAAACGATCAGATACCTTTTACACGTTATTTGTAGACAAAAAGTAATAATCATCATCGCCATCACCTTCGTAAATGGATTTTTCATAGTAAAGAGTGCATAATAAACACGCCAAATTCACGCATGAACTAATAGTAGTGCGCAACAAATGGGCTTATTATTTTAATTAATTTGATATAATTAGCTATTAATTCATTTAAAAAAAATTTAATACGTGCTTTGATTGAATCAAACAATGACCAGCTAGAAATAATGAAGAATATGTGAAATAAAAATGATGAATGATCATAACTATTTTTTACATTGTGACATATTAAAAAAGTTTAATTATGTAGGAAATCGTTAAAATATATTTATATATTATTTTATTATATTATTGTATAATTTAAATAAAAAAGTTTTTAGTTTCGTTTCAGTTGATTTAAAAACAAATTATTGATTAATAGAGCTTCAACTCTGAACTCTTAAACTCAACTCTCAGTAGGCCAACAAGTGCCCATTCATTATTTCTAAACAAAAACCAAGAAAAATTGAAAATCATTAAATGCAAATTCGAAACACGAACCAGCACACCACTGAAAAAGTCAAAGTTCGAATAAGGAAAGGAACCGTTAGAAAGGAGGCGTCCGAAATGAGGTCGACCGAAGAACGAGCTCGATTCCTATTACGAAACATACATTTATAACACGAATCCGCAAAAAGCGAACCATCGAGATGCTTATCGCTCACATTCGATCCCAAATATTCAGAGCATGGCTGTTTTATTGAAAAAATCCCATACAAAACCCTGCAAGAAGTGCCCTCGAGAGGCATCACGATCCGACCGGGATCCGAGCTGATGGTCATCGGTGACGACCACGCTTTGTACGAAGTAAATAGGCCTTACGAATTTACGACTTGTACCGAAACATATAATATAATGAAATCAACAATCGTACTTGTTGTGCTGGAACTCGATTTCCGACGCCCACGCACGCGTGTCTATGTTCGTGTTAGTCGTTGGGTAATCTATGCGATTTTCCACGGCGGTTTTCTTTGACGGATCCATGGATCACGATTCAAAGGAAAAGTCAAAGATCATCGGGAACAATAGTGTTAGATAAAATTTCGACTACGCATATTTAGATGTTGTTTCGTGCGATAAGAGTCGCCTGAAACGACCCGAAGCACTCGCATAGTTGAGATAAAATGAAAATGGGTTCGAGCACTCGAATTGTTGTCTCAGAAATAAAACTCGGTGTATATCTGTAAATATTTGTAATATATATAAAAGTGAAATCTTAATGAGGCTTGTTATCTTTCTACTTGTTACGCGGTTTAAACGTTTCAAATATAAATGCGGACGAATTAAATCAATTTTCACTTTCGTTGCAAGGAGAGATTTTCTCATTATGGTAAGTTAAAATGTCGAAGTTTGCATAAAAAAGTTGCGTGTCGGAAAAAGTAGTCAAATTTCAAGAAGACTGCAAATTACGCCCGTCTATAATAAGTAGTCCACGACGTAACAGTTAACAATTTTAACTGTTGTATAAGTGCGTAAACAAAATAAGTACTCGACTTTTGTGGGAACTCATCTCGTTTCAATTAAAGGGATAAAACGCGCAATAGATCATTCATTGTGTTGCACTTCAAAGTATGGGAATTGTGTCCACAGTGTGTACACTAAATCACTATTTAATTTTCAGACCGTTATCTGTTTTTTCCTATGGTTGGAATACACAGATAATAACGATTTATTTCCTATGGAAAAACACCAACTCGAAAAAGGACAATCTTTGAACGTAGCACTGAAATAACCACCTCAAGAAATAGAAATTGTACTAATTTTCACTTTCTTCGAACACATGTCGTTAACACCGGATCGCACTTAATTTTTATACACCTTTTTCGTTCATCTCATTAACTTTCGTTTTCTTAACGTCGCCATACATATTGTTCCAAAAGAATATAATAAAATCACTATTTGCCTAATGCGCTTCATTCCGCGTTTCCATCAATCATACGGCGCCGGAAAGATTCGCTTTGTATAATAATACAACATGACTTTAAAATATTACAGAATTAACTAGAGAAAGTGGACAGATTTGTAGTCAATTATGAAACGTATTCTCGGATGATTTTAATCATCGATTTTTGTCAAGACGAATCGATCCGATGATATGGTGATGAAATATCGGCGCGAATCTGTACAACGACCCGTAACGGTTTCGCAGTTTGTACGGCGCGTTAATTAAAAAGAGTTATTATTATATTTATAATTCTGAACGAGTTTGTTCGTTAATAATAACAATATGAATTATTTATTGTGAGTACTGTTATGTAAACAAAAAAACGGTTGTTTTGAAAAACGTGGTTCGCGGATTTGTTTGGCTTGAATTATTTTTGGAAATATATAAAAAATAAACATTAAGTAATATTATACATATTATCTATATTAGGTAATTTTGGAGGACTGAATTTGAATATGGCATCTGTTTTTTTTTCTATCGTTTAAGATTTTCTAGATATAAGAAAGATAAAAAAATCTTTTTTTATCAAAATTTTGAGTTTACCCATGCATACCTGTCTAATTAATGCATTATATGCTACAATTTCTAATAAATCATACATCACAGATTCGAACATTAAATAGTAATCAATATTAGTTTTTAAAATAGCATCAGAAAAAGTTTCACTAGCATCTGGATACCATATTCAATAGCACATCCAATTTAATGACTCTTATTTTCTACATATTATATATTAGAATAGACTAAGATTTAAAATGGATTCTATTTAGCTTAAAATTTAAAAATACACGATTCGTATTCATTGACGAAAACGCGAAAGTGGTTCAATCAATTACGAGATTCTATACGGAAAATCACTACAATAGATTTTCTTTCAGGCCTTTTTTGGCCGTGTCACAGATCAGGTATGCTTTCTTCTAATTTTCAACTGTTCCCATAGGCCAGTCTTCATCCATGAATCTGCCATTGACCGAGTGACTGATTGAAAAGCAGATCAGTCGTAAGATCGGTTCAACACACTGGAAAGAGAGTGCATCGAAAATATATATCGGCGGCATATGGTCGATGGTGAACCGATTATCGTTTATAACTTTCGTCTAAAAAAATGCATCAGTTTGACTTTTACCAGAAACAAGATATTATAGAAATAGTTTTAGTTAGATGTGCATTTGTATCATAATGAAGGGTTCAAAATCGGTGCGAAAATAGAAGGTTTTCGTGTTAAGAAAATGTGATGGGTTTTAGAATTGATATAAAAATGTACAGCTTTGTTTAGTAGATTTTTTCTGTAAATCCATGGATTTTTTGTACATTTTGTTTTAGATTCGATTACGCTGGAATAATGATCGGATATTCAAGGGAATGTATCTTTCGAAACGTAAAAAAGACTTTGTTTTGTGAATTTATTACTCGGAAAGATCTTTTCTAGATATTAACTCGAACTTTAGTTATATTGAATTTTTTCTTGGTTATGTAAGAATATCGATAAAATTAATGGCTTTTAATTAAAATTCAATCAATTCATCAAAGTGAAAAGAATTTTATATAATAACGATTTATGAACCTATCACAAATGTCATTCATGTAAAATGCAATTTTCGATTCGAAACAAACAATAACATTAATTTTTGCACGAAATCAAAACTAGATACAAACTTTCATTTTCATAATAAATATAGGTGGCCATAACTTATTTTTTTACGAACGCTGATTACTCTTTCACCGGGCATTCCTTCGTTCCACAATAATTTAATTCAACTATTCAGCAGATTGCAAGAGTAAAAGTGAATTTTCGCCACGAATTAAATATGATCGTCGGAGATATTACGTTAAAATGTATCGTAAGATTTCTATACCGAAACTGGTCCAGTAATTGCACTAATTACTCATGCAAGTTATTAAAACATGTATAATAGAAGTTAACTGAACCAGTTAAACCGGGTCGACGAGCTTGTGTTCAGTAGGTGAAGTTCAATGCATCTCGTCAATTAACTGATACGTAACCGAATGCGATTATATTGAAAAATTGGACAGTAACTTTTTAATAAGTGAGAAGATCTTATATAAAAAAAACGTGGGAGCAAATTGAAACATTGAAAATTACAATGTGAAAACAACAGTAATTTTCGCACGGAGAAAAATGCAATTTTCGATCGAGTGTTTTCTGATTCACGACTTCGACCTTTCTGTTCGTCGGATCGATTTATAGATTCGCATTGTGTAAAAATAGCGTTTACAAAAATAAATATTCAAGATGATTTTTATCAAGGCGCTTTTTCAGCCCAGTGGTGAAAGTGAACATAACAATGATGTCAGAAAAATGCATGAACAGCGAACGATCCGGACGCAATGTTCAACAATTGAAAACAAACAGAACTGAGAAATCAATCGCAGTTTGTAAGAAATGCTTACCGGTAAATCTAGATTAGTGAAAATTTCTTTTCGAACTACTCTCACTAATAAGACGTATGTGATACGATGGTAAGTATTTATGAATGAAGTTTCACATTGAATTCGCTATTAGAATTCGAGTATTCTTTTCTGTTTTCGAAACATATCAAAACCGAATTTTTGAAAGCAGTTATATACACAAAAGATCTTTTCTTGATTTATATACATAAAAAGCGAAATATTCTGACGAATGTTTGTAAAAACAAATTTCTTTTTACTTTCGCTGAGCGATCACTGAAGATTGCCATAAATTTACATGCGTGCATTTTCAGAGCATAATAAATATGCGCCATTGTTTTGCGACCGTTGTTGAGTAAAATCGCATTTTACTTACTGTTAATTTGTGCAAAAGATCTCTTTTCAGATGCACAGATAACGTACACTTTCTTCCGCGATGAGAAACATTTACACGTGAAACAAAATGTACTGTACATGGATGTTTAATTAAGATAATAGAACGTGTTCGGTTTGCATCATATTCTTCACATCTCGAAATGTGAATTCATTTCAGTATTGCTCAATATGTGTTGAAAACGGGCGAGATTTATTAACAATGATGATTTTTGAAAAAAATATATATCGATGCACATAAACTGAAACGTTATATTCTAGCATTTGTTCAGCTGAACATGTTTTTCAGATGACGCAAAACGACACCTTCGATCAACAATAATGAAAGAGCAAATATACGTCGAACTGAATCAACAGGGTCATGTTTGTATACGAATCGAAATGAAAAAAAAAAAAAAATGAAACGTCTAACACACAAAGGGAAGGTCGCACATTAGTTTCTTTTTCAATAAAGACCGTAAAACAGAAGAAAATTATTGCTAAGCGGATAAAGCCAATGAACGTCGCGAAAAGCTTAAAAACGTCTTCCGAAACAATAAAGCGAAGAACGGTAAACTCGTGCGAACCGTCCGCCTCCGACAAAGGAGCGTTTAACAGTTAATAAATACATAGATACAAATATGTGAACAAGAAACGATCAAAGAAAAGGATCGTTGTCCTCTAAATAGGTGAAAATTTTCAAGAAAATGCTCACATGTCTTTGGATTTTCCAGCGTAAATTCGTGTTTTGTCGTCACACGATTCTTAGAACGTATCGTGTCGTGTAAAATTCTTTGTGTCGGATGAGGGAAATGTGTTATGGTTGCACAAGTAGTCAAACAATGGTAGAAACGGGCGTAATGATGATATTAAAATGTGGTACTTTTGCGCAACGCACGAGTGACTATTATATAGACGGTTCAAATTATACCGTAAAAATGTAACGCGGAAAAATCGTGGAAAATTAAAAAAAGGATTGGGTGTTATTATATTATAGATTGTGTGCGAATATATTGTTATATAATTTTATTTTGAAAATTTGAAATTTTGTTTTTATATTAATTTAATACAAATGCATTTTGATTCGCACGATGGCCGTGCACACAATGTATAATTGTAGCTTATGAATAATACTGTGCCTAATTTCGAAATTATTTTTATACGAAAAAATAAATTTTAATCCAACGATACACGCATAATCGACAACAATCGTCCATTGAAATTGAACCAGAACCATTTTTGAATTGAAATAGCCACTTTTCGGAAATAATCAAGGCTGACAGTGTAACATTGTACCCGATTATCGTCTATTTGAAATTAACTTATTCCATTGTTGTGCTCGTCAATTATTAGTATTTACTGAGTTTTGTGTAAAGATTAATATTTGCGCAACTGTCAGTTGAATTTTTTTTCCCATTTCAATTGTTTTTCGCTATTAATTGCAAATTGAGCAAGCCTCTAAACGGACTATCACAAGAACGATCTGTGAACGTTGAGCGGTAAATTGGATATGTAATTAATCATGATTATTTCGAACTTAACTATGATATAATAGTTTTTTTCACGATAACATAACAATAAATAATTAGAAAATGTATCTGAAGTTGTCGTTTCCTTATATAGATTGATTAAAAGTCCGGGACGCCTCCGCAGGTTGTTGTACTCCTTTTGATGGACTATAAAAAGGCGTCGTAAAAAAGGAACTTATAATGTTTGAAAATAAAAAAAATCATTGTTTTAATATCGTTAAATATAAAATTAAAAAAAAAACCTCTTCTACGTTATTGATACTTCAAAATCCGTCATCTTTTAATAATGAAAACATGAATCAATACATTAAAGATCATCATAAACCATTATATTTTATACATAGAAACTATTCAAATCAAAGTTCATTTAATATAATAAAATATGATATTTTACACATTTCCCACCTTAACGATCAAACTAGAAATGTGACAGTGCAACATATAACCACCATTATTCGTGACGTGAATATAAAACGATCAGACATTTTCTAGTATCATTCGATACCCGACATATCGTATTATTTCGATGCTGACATTTCAACGTCTAACGATTTGGCACGATCTCACATTGTGCATATATTATCATTATATTTTGTATCGTCATAGTACAAAAAAGTATAATAATACGTACGAAAAAAGTAAAATACAAAATAAAACGTGTCAAAATGATCAAATTCGGCCATCCATCAAACAGACGGCACTCGGAAACGTTGATTGTTCAACTGGAAAAGTTACACATCGTTTTTCGAAATCGAAATGATCAATTTTCGAAAGGATACAAATTTGGAATGAGTATGATCGATTTTTGATTAAAAAAGGTTTTGATTGATATTTGAAATTCGAACTGTACGTAATTTGATATAAATTAATATAATACTAAGCGTATAAATTTTTTACATGGTTGTTTGTTAATATTCTTATTGTTTCAATGTGAAAAAATATATAAAATAAGTGACAATATATAAATATTATATGTAAAAAATGTTTTTTTGTTCTACTTGGATCTTTAAGAAAGGAAATTTCGTAAAAAAAATCTGCAAAATAGACGATTTCGATAATCGAAAAGATCAAATTCGACAAATTTCTGATTCGATCACATGAAAAAGGCACGAAAAATTGACGTTTGAAATGTGACATTCGATATAAATAAGGGCACGAGATCGCGCTCTCGTTTTCCAAAAAATGCATTGTAAATCGTATACGGTTTGAATGAACACGAAAAAAACGAATAGGTATAAAATATAGTAGAAGCTCAATTCTTTTATATACAATCGCATTGATCTCATCAAGCATTCATACGATGATAATTTGTTGATTGGAAAACGTAAATTGGTAATTTTTTGTTCGATACTGCCGAGCACGCGAGACGAACGAAAGTCTTACGGAATTGTTTACGTAATTCTGGGAGTAAACGAAATTACGTTTTTATGAACGTAATAGAAAGTAACGTTGGCGAGAGGAAAACCTTGATAAAACAACGATTAAGACATTATTATATTGACACTGTTCTTTTATTGCATTCATCAATGAATCAGAACACTTCAATACGAATCGAATAGAAAAAATAACGGGTTAGCGATGTATTGTATCCGATTTATAATAGATAGTGCTAAATCTTTTTATGTAACGATTCGTTGTTTATAGAATTATTTTGAAATGTTCTACAAATTATATTGTATCGCAATAACAGATTAAAATTCAGAATATATTCAAATACTAGTTTGTTTATCAACAGATTGCTTATCTTATCTGCAATTAGAGATAAAATCGTGACTGTACTAAAAAATGCACATTTGCATCATCTAACTTCTTTGAATAATTACTCATCACAATGTTTCAAATGTCATGTATTTTTTTATAAAAGCAAAAGAAATCTGAAAAGATGAATGACACAAAAACCCACACATCATTCGATTCGAATGATAATTTAATATCCTCGAGCCAAAGTGAAAATATTTCGAATGGTGCTCGTCGATTTGGGTTAAGTCGTTTTGCAAATAAAGCAGTACTAGTCATTTTGGATAAGTCTCGTTTCGAAACACGCATGTTTAATTATCGGACACGAAACGAGATTAATTCAATGCACTTTCTTTGTGTCGAAAAACCTCAAATGTAGCATGATACATAAAAAAAATCATTTCACAACAAAGACATTGAAAAAATGGTAATTAGCGTCGAATCGGATGATTAAGATGGAAAATCGTGAAAATTTATGCACAAACGCTTAATATGAACAAAAAACACGCTGTTCGGCAAAATTTACACAGAATTTTTGCGGTTAAACGTCGAGCGATCCCAAAAATGATATAAATTTACCACCGCGAGTGCAAAAAAAGAAAATGACACAGAAAATCGGCTAATGGCGTTATAAAACGCGCACTTTTCGAGGCGTCCCAATAATAAACATTAGCACAAAAAATTACGTATCACGGATAGCCGTTAAATATTAACGCGAAACGAACACGAAACCGATGATTAATCGCCGTCGGAAAAATCGAAATTTATCGAGGTTCTATGAATTCCGTCGATAATTAGATATTTCGATGGCTAATTGGATGGATTTCACGAATTCGGACGTAATATTTAGTACGTTTTCATAATGGCACGAAAACATGCTATATGAATTAAAGTACATTAAAAAAAATGGAAATTTATTTCATGTTTGTTCATTAACAAAATCATTTTACTTCATGAAAATTTTATTTTTTAGTGAATGTGACTTAGTGTTGTTTTTTTTGCGTATTTTTCCACAACACGCGAAGCTTTAAATTTAAAAGTTATGGACGTATTCCTTTGACCCATTTCAAACAAAATAACGAAAATGTATATTTTCAAAAGAAAAATACTTCTAAAGTTATAAATTGTAAGTATAGTGCAGGATACCGAACCAACAATCGAGTACACTTCGGAATTACTGTGAAAGGACACACCCAGCTTCGAGTTTTCCCCAAGGCTCCATATTTTTCGAACAAAACAATAATGTAATTCGAAAGAGTGGTTTTTTTCAAGGCAACACCTGTACAATACTGGTAGATATTAATTATACGATCGATAATCGTCTATAAGTGCGTCGAAACAATGTTGTTCATGTAACGTGTCGTTATTGAATACGATTTATAATTCACGTGTATTTTTTATCTGGGATTTACGTTGTAGATCGATTCTGAGAAAACTTAAATTTCTGTATCGATTGAAACAATAGTTTCTACAAAGGAAAACTCGCTTTCTATGAAATTCACTTGAGCGTGACGAACCAAGAGTTCAACATAAGAAAAAAGTTTCAACATTCAATGACCCGTATTCAGCGATAAATACTTATTCATATTATAAGGGAAACTTGTTAAACTCGCTTGTATTGAAAATTCACTCGTGAAAACTGTAAAATATATATACTGATAAAGTGCTTCTAATATAAAAATATGAACAAATGATCTATTTATCTTTTTAACTGATATTTTTAATGAAATTGTTTTTTAAGTTTTCATAGTAGTATAATGACATCTTCAAGTGGAAAATATATAGATAATTCAATCTATAATTTAAATGATAAAATATAGTATCGTTCAAATGTTATATATTTATAATAATGACGATAACGTAAAATATTTGCAAGATTACAAAAAAATAATATACAAATTCATCAAAACATAAAAAAACTCAAAACACACGAAAATTCAATAATCAATAGAAACGAATTCGATACGAATCGATTACGTTCAGGCGCGTTAAGTGAAAATTAATTGTGAATTTATAAACCTCGAGTGGTTTCCGATTGACTAATTGTCGTAATGATCTAGTACATTTTTCACAAAAAATATAACGATTTAATAAGCCGATTCACATTCGAGGCTCTCGTCGATGTTGAGTCATCGCCGCCGACGCGATTTGAAAATGCTGAACGTCGAGGCGGAAACTTCGCATACAAAATGAGATCATCACGCGTTTTCGTATCGTAGTGGTGGAAAAGAGAAAACTCTTTATGTTGTTGGAATTAATATTTTTCCGATACGGTGTCCGATGCGGAGCCGTCGCATGTTCGATGGTCTTTATCTGTTTGATTTTTTATGTCGGAGATAAAGTGCTGTTATTTTTCGCGGAAAATGTGTGTAAATATCGGTGGAAAGCATTGATTATTAATGTGTACTTTGGTTGAGGATATATGTGAAATTTTTTTATCAATAGTTAACAGATAGGAAAATTCGAAATTTACATTCATATTATATCATTTCTATATATAGTTTTCAATTATTTTATAAAAATTGATAAAATAAACTGATAAAATATCCAAGATAAACTATAGCAGTTAGATAAATTTCAATCAACGCTTAACAAAAACATATTTTTATAAGGCAATGATGACGATAAAGTAATATAACTCACAATCACAATAATAGACAGACGGAATGAGCCTCACCTGAAACAAACAAAAAATCCATTAATAACATTCAAAACCTAATGATTTTTTTATTAACTCAAGCAAATTGAAATTACACATTCCAAACATAATCAACACATACCAAAAATCTAATTAAATTACCAATTCGCTAGAAACGCAAACGCGAAACGTCAATTTGACTGACGCATGACGCTCAAACTTCAAACGAAAAAAAATCACCTTTTCACCTTCTCAAAGCAAATTAATCATCATAAAATAAAGACGAACATTCGAACAACAAAATGCGGAGTACTCCATCATTAATCAAAAAGCCTACATTCCGGAAGGGAGCCTATGAATTAAAAACGAGCCCTCCAGTCCTTACATACGTGTCGGGATTAAACCCTTTGTACGTACATAACATCCGACACTAAAACGTACGAAAAACAAATAAGACTTCGTCTCCAGTTTTATTGGAAACCCCCGTCGAGGCGGTACATATTGTACATATTGCATTAATCGAATTCGAAACGTGCTTCTGTCTGTATGGAGTCCATCAATGGAAAACCTAATGATAAATTAACGGGCCAGGACCAAGCAGTGTAATTTCCCGGGTCGTGGAATATTCATGTATCTTGCAAAATATGTATGGATGGTGAAATATTAAAGTGAAATGTCTAAAAATATGAAGGGTTTCGCTTCTTTGTGTCGTACAAGCTCGGCTCTGAGGGCACTAGAACTGTATGTACGTGATGCGTTTTGCAAAAGGTTTTTTTTCGTGTTCGCGTTTTGCAAAAATGTCAAAAAGAATCATGGATGTGTCTGAAGCGAAGTATTGCTTTTTTTCGTTAAAATATGCGGATGTCTGTGTAGTAAAGTGATGGCTTGTATTTTGTTAGCAACGAAATCGAGTAAACTGTTTGGTTCGTTTCTTTCGTATATCGGAATATTAAAAAGCTCACTGAAAAAAACGACTTTTGGATATAAAAAATTGATATATTTTGAATTTCTTGAAAAGTAGTCAATTTCATATTTAGTTTTAGCATAAATATGAATAATGAAATTTGTGATTATTTTACTATGAATATGTAAAAAAATTAAATATTACTAACAAAATAATCAAATTGTTTGAATAAATTAATATTGAAACGATAATTAAATATTATGATTATAAAAAAGA
Source organism: Hydropsyche betteni (assembly GCA_028571205.2). NCBI lineage: Eukaryota > Metazoa > Arthropoda > Insecta > Trichoptera > Hydropsychidae > Hydropsyche > Hydropsyche betteni. The sequence continues at coordinate 547,856 of JAOXNN020000050.1, read as the reverse complement.
ATTACAAATAATGAACACATGTTGTTAAAATGAGTTGAATGAGTGAACAGAATAATTTTGGCATAATTTTTTTCACAAAACCGGTTTATTGAACTTCCAATATGAAAAAATTGAAATATATTATTTTCATTAAAAAAATCTATTTTTTGACAAAAAATGATTTAAAAAAAGTCTCCAAACGCATTCAAATCAAGTAACACCTGAATATCACATCAGCCACTGATTAAACCTGTTCGACATTCAAAAATGCGATTTATTTACTATCGACAAAACAGGATGCTGATTCTAGGTGAGTTTCAAAAACAAAAACATACGTCAATGAGCGTTTTCCTGTACAAGCAGTTTATGGAATTCTGATACTGCTAAGCAACTAATATAATGGAATCTACAAATTGTCGGTTAGAAAAAAATAATGACAGATCGCACTAAAAACGTCTTATAAACAATATAAAAGATCACGGACAGTGTAGATTTTATATAATTTATACCTCGTACGTGAGAATATTATGACTTCAGTACGTGAAATATTGTTTCAAATATGTACGAACCAATTCCGAAAGAAGCTCGAGTGGAGTTTCTCGACTGGATGTTCCTTAAGTGTTTTTCAATTCAGATAATATAATAGAATACTTTATTTTCACTCGAACGTATTTGGAAGGCTTCGATTGGAGTTCGTGAATATTTCGAAAATCGAAACGAATTGAAAGTGTGCCGTATCGAGCCTTGAAACGAAAAGTTAGTGGACAACTTGAATGAAATATTTGTTGCCCGAAATGGTTGACGAGGACGTTGAATCAATGTCGTTGCATTATATTTTAAAGATACGCATATTTCAGTTGATTCATCGTAAATAATTTTTTAATGCCGATTCATAGAAACGGACACGTTTCCGTTTTGTGAACGTTTCCGAGTCGAACGATTATATCTGCATATCTATCGACGTCCATACGATGTAATCTGAATTTAATTATAATTATATACAAATTTTTATAATATTCAATTACAAGAATCGATTAAAAGTGCTAAAAGAATTAAATACATAATTTATGAAAAAAAAATTATAATCTTTTCGAGCGTAACGATCGATGCGGATTCGGCAACGTTTTCCAAAAGCATAGATCGCCCCTGAAACTGTTGCAACATTTACCGTTAAAATTTGATCAAATCAAACCCAAATAAATTTTGAATAAGTCACGGACTTGCGTATAATACATTTTTTTACGTCACATACGATAACAATCGCACAAAAGGCGATATTAGCACAAAAAAGCTAACCGCCGAAAACTACGACTTGAACCGTTCCCCAGCACCATACCCGAACAAAAACCGATAAAACCACCGTCGATCGACCGCCTCGTTACGAATACATACAATTTAGCATTATTCCTCACAGTTAAGTGACCGTTGTCGTCCTTGGCTAGTGTAAATACATTTTCTTCGAGAATAAAAGAAAACGACCAACCGCCATATCTGATCCGGTGTGGTGTGACGCACTCGGACTAGCTCACTATTTGCCGCATTTTCTATTGCTGTTTTCTTTGTATGTCTTAATTTTGGTATTCATATATTCTGTTGCGATTGCCGAGTTCGATCTTTGTTAGTTTGTTCTCTTGTAAGTAATTGCGGTTCGGGAAAATTCGAGGTTTTTCCGAGAACGGATTTGCTTCGGTACGCGTAATTAAATCATCGTATAAACAGTGATGCGATACGGTTCTGTGAAGAAAATTGGCCAAATATATGTTTGCGAGATGCTAGGAAATCCAGAAGGCCACAGTCGGATTTTGAAAGCAAACAAATGCACATTTTTGTGTGCAAAAATGTTTTGGTCGCAAATTTCGTTATTGAGATTAGAAATCGGTTAACGATAAGCGATCTTAACGTAATGGCATTTTTTTTGTGGAAAAATAAATACATTTTTTCCATAAAAGACCTTGATTCCGTCTAAGAGGAAGTGTAAGTTTTCCAGAAAAAAATCTAATCTGAGCTTCCATAAAAAGGCAAATTATAAAATTTGTAAAGGTGGATTATAAATCCGTCACGATCGCTACGTTTCCCATGAAACTAGGGTCGCCATAAAAATATTAATTGTATCTATATAATAATGATCTACGCTATTAAGTTTCATTTATATATTAGGAAAGAACAAAAAGTGGTTTTAGCAATAACGTCACGCGAAACAAATCTAATTCGAGATGGATTATTACAAGTAATTCGTGGCTTATTTCGTAGTAAATGATACCTACTACGTTCACCTTTAGACTAAGAGACAAATAATGGATTTAAATTCTTCAATTTAATATAATTCTAAACGTTTATTTAAATTGCCATTCTGAATCGTTCAAATATTCTAACATCGTCCATATTTGATTTTAAAACGTGCATATCTTATGACTAATCAAACGCAGAAAACCACGTTCCATTTAAACAGAACGCTTTTTCTGATACAAAAACGAGACAAAACGACTTTCAAAATCCATATATAAATAATAAAAAGGAGCTTTAATCGTGCGAAAATGACACAAAACCGCGTCATTGTTAGTTTGGCGCAACGCGAGAAAACCCACATTGCGCAACCGAGTCCGCCTCTGGCCACTGTGACTTTTCCAACAATTTTCTGTCCAGAAGATCGTAACAACGACCACGAAGCGCAACCTGCAGCCAAGATCAGTGCTTTTGAGACAATGGCAAGTAGAAGAGTGGCAAAACCACGAGAGGGGAATTCGAGGCCCCGAGCAACCGACCACAAATCCGCCACCACCGAACCGAGAACAATATACTTTTAAACGATAGAAAATTAGCTTCAATTGCGAAATGTTGTAAAAAATATAAAATTCGCATCAATTATGAGCCGATTCTTAAAGAATGTGGTGCGCCTGTGAGATTTTGTGATCCTGAGATCGGATTTTTGTTAAGTAAGTCTCGTTCGATTGTCGAGCGGATGTTATGCACTTTTTGACCGCAGATCCTGTTCATGCTTGATTTGATATGCACTTTTTATTGTGTGGCTTTTTCTTTATGGTTGTTCTCGATTTTCGTGTCTGTAGATCGTTTACCTCGGTGGTTTTGTGTTTGTGTTATAGTTGTAACTATCTGCGTCATTCTATGTGAAAAATGTCGAGTTTTTAAATGAACATGGATATCGTTTCATCGATGAAATATTCTTTTAATCATTTAACGTGCAGAGATTAGATAAAATGATGAAACAATATGTGAGTAATAGTTACTTTATTAATCTTTTATCATAAAAAATTTGATTGATTAATACAGCGTTCAAGATTGTACAGCAAAATAATAAAATTTGACTTCTTAAAATCTTAAAATAAAAACAAAAATTAAGACGTTGATCATAGATTTGATTTAAGTAATTTAGTGACGCAAACCCAAAATTTTCCAAAACAAATAAATAAACAAAATCCCACATGATATATTTCATACGTATATTTCACAACACATTATAATTTTACTCACACGAATCAACACTACTAAAAGATAGTAGAAAAGATACGAAAAACGACAACAACCTACACGTATTTTTTGCATGCCACACCGATCCTAGAATTGCAAAATGGCAAAACCATCACATGTCCATTCGGATTCGGATCGTGTATGAAGCGTGGGCGAACTGTAACGCTTTCACACGTTTCGTTTTTCGAAAAACGCGCGCGCCGTGAATTTTCCGCACATCGTTTTTATTATGTGTAATTGTTGCATGAGACGAAAAAAACGACACATGAATTGGTATTGAAGCTTGTTAATGATTCATTAATAATTCAAAAAAAGGTCGCTGAATATTCATCGCGTACTAATTGGACGCGTTTGTATCGCTATTTTAGCATGATGAGTGACAATATGGTTGGTTTAGAAATTTTATTAATTAATTAAATGTTTTAGCGAACCTTTCTGCTTATGGGGTTTTGAAGATTATCTTTGAATATCAGTTTAATTTATGTGATGACTGAGTATGTTTTTTTTACGTTCAATTAATTTTAATCCGTTATTTGTGAAATGAAAATTTATCGGGAAATGCGTAATTTATATTTTTTATACGATAAAAGTTTTTTGATATTAATTGACGTTTATTTGAATTCAATTAGCTAACGATGTTCATTACGAACTGCCATTGACGTGTGAGCTTCGACAAACATTTTTCAATATTAAATTTCCTATTATAAAACAATCAACACAAAAAATATGCATAAAAAACGTATCAACTTCGACGTCATTATATGCTTTTATAAAATATAATGTGAACTGCAAAATATGATCATTCTGATTTCATTAAAAGATTTTTATAAATTAATCTAATTGAAGCTTTATGAGATTAATTTCTAACTATTTTATATAGAACTAAATACTATTTATTATTTAATTATACATGTCTATGAACTACAACATATATTATTGAATTTCGATAATCAATATATTTTTTACAGAGCCATGCGTAATTTATTTTGACTTTTAAATATGTAAATTGTTTACAACTAAAGATTAAATTATATAATACGACCATGAAAAAAAATCCAAAGAATCAGATGCTCCGTAATAAGATAAATTCTATATCCAAATATGAAAAATAAGTGCAATATGATTATATAGCATTTAATCATGCACGACCTAGTGTGGCGCAAAATGGCGTGACTAACTCGGCACTGTTTAAACGCACAAGCACTTCGCATATTTCACATTTACGTAATGTCTAAAAAAAAGACTAAACTGTATATATCAAGTCGGCTAAAAATTTCTGTTCCGTGGTTTTAGTACAAATTTAGCCGAAAGTATACGTTAGAGCAGAAACATCTTCCATTGCGGTCGTTCGCTTTTACAGCGCGCTATTTTCACGGGTTTTAATCGCATTTTTTTCGGTGCAACGAAACCGAATGAAAGTTGGCAGTTTTTACGAAAAATTAAACTGAAAATACGTGTGATTTTTATAATTGGTCGTTCGCAATGACGCCTCTGATAATTGACGCTGAAACGACTGAATAATTACCGCCAGTTATAATGTGAAAGTTTTTCCGGCCTCGACATGGAGCTGAGTCACGATTGACGAGCCCTGAAGGTAAAAGAATATGTCCAAAACGAAGGTCTTGCTTTGTGAACCTTTGAAAGCATATTTGGAGCGATTTTGTGTCGTTGAAATCAGCCAACGGCTAACGAATGCATATAAGGTCATTCGAGAGTAATATGAACTTTTGAATCATCGATTCGATCATAGCACGTTTTTTTAAAATGTGTGGGCTGTTATTGAACTGTGTGATTCATTGATTATTTATTATTTTAAGCGGTCTTTCTATCAGTATAAAAATAATTATTCGAAAGCAATCAATCGTATGTTTTATATTATAAAACAATTGGAACGATTTTGTAATTGAAATTGTATAATCTTATTTATTTCAATCAGCGATAATTAAGAATTGTGTTACTTGGAATAGATTGATAATATGATATGATTGTCAAATTTATTCATTATAAAAAATATAATAACTCGAAATGAAATGAATTTATTTTCCCGTGGCACTAAAAAAAGATTTTTATTAAATTCAATGAAACGCATTCGATTGAACATCCAAAATTACAACACACATACAACCATTTGATCATCATCAAAAAAATCCTCACACATCCTCTTCGAAATCGTGATACCGCATGATTAAAAAATCACATTCCTATTACAATACCAAGGACGCACTGAGCGACCTCAATTAAAAAAGAGCCGACCCGTTAATAACTAAGAGGTCAACGCCACTGGCAGTGGCACAGGAAATGCGTCAATACGCGAAATAAAACACCGAAAAACCCCTTGAGGTCAAAAAACCAACCCCAAGGGGTGAACGGAATACCTTGGCCCGAAGATCCGACTTGAGGTCGGCGCGGATCGATCCCGCGAAAACGAAAATAAACCCGAAACCAAAACCGAGGCCTTCGATCGGCTTTTGGCCATCGGCGAGGAAGCCTCTCCGGTCTTTCCAGATATAATATAATACGTGAAACACATGTGTACGAAGTATATTGAAGCACGGGGAACCGGTCGAACTGGCCATTACGTCAGCATGCAATGATCTGAGTCACTCGTTCAGGTGGTTCTTGGTCTCGGCGGTGTTACTTAAACGCTCTCGATTATTTGACAATGGTTGGGTTCGAACAGGATATTTGTGTGGCTTTATTTGGTGGTTGATGGGATTTTTTTTTTGATGGTTTGGGTCAAGAGTTGACGGAAATGGGATATGCGTGGGTTTTGTTGTGCTCGTTTCGTTGTATCCATTTGTGATTTGTTTTAGATTCGAAATTGATCGGTTTCTAATAATATGATGATTTGAATAAATGTTATTTATATTGTACGAATAGATGTTGTTTATCAAAGGGCAACGCTTCTATTTAATATTTCATAACGATATTTTATTATTCATAAATCCATTTATTAATTTATCGTCGAAAAAAGTCAAATTCTTAATATGAAGAAAGTAATATAATATTTAGAGTATTGTACATGTTCGAATTCGTGCTACTTTTGAATATTGATTGACCATGCGAAAGTAGCCTGTGGCGTGTCGGAGAGTGATGAATATATTATATTGCGTTACGAATAAGTAATGTATAAAAAAAATGATGAGAAATTGAAAGGATGTTTTACAGGTAAAATACGCCTCAAGGTTGTGGTCCACTCGTGAGTCATTTCTGTTAATATTAAAAAAGGTGGGTCGATTGCCAAAAAAGCGGTAAAAGAAATGTCAATAGTAATCGTATGGCGATTTTATTTCCACAAATATCACGGACAGCTTTGTAGACGTGACCTGTAATTTAGTAACTGTGTTGCTCAGAAAATTATTCGAAGTTAAGTGGTTCAATTAACGTTTTAAATGAAAAATAACGGAGAAACAAACCGAATTGTTTCTAAAGAGTTTGTAAGAAAACTTTTCTTTGAAAGTTTAAAATAGTTTATGCGTTCGTAATAGTTACATTTATTCGACTCAACTTTTTCCTAATTTCAAATTCTTAACAGAACGCCATGTGCAATCGAGCATAATCAATAAACGACCATCTAATAACAATTAAGCAATTTCCTTTCGACACTCCGCATCTGCGGCAACATTAATTCGATACAATTAACGAAACATGCACATATCGGAAAAAATTAACATATGCACGTTCACGTAACAATTAAAAACGGCTCGATGCATAGAAAAATAATGGAAACTTTCCCAACACACGTTGCCAAACCCAATCGAAACATTAACACGTATATATCGATATGCAACTCAATATTGCAATCGAACCACATTGTGCAATAAGGCAAACGGATCGATCACATCGCCGAGTAAAACATCTCGTTCCATATTTAACAATTTTTTTATAAATTCCGCTCACATTTCACGACGATTTCCTTTGTCCGATGTATTATACGACAGAAGTTATTCAAGGAGTCATCATCAGTGACGAGGTGAACGCATCATCGCCGGCATGACTTCACCGAGACTATGGGATGGTCACGATTCGTCTTCTGATCGAACAATGTTTTTTGAAAAAATGATGTTTTGTCGTTGAAAAGCACGATTTTTCCGCTATAACGTGTGTTATTATTTTGAAAAGTCATGGTTTTCTGTGGAAAATGCAGACGAGTTTTCAACGATTTTGACAACAGAAAATATAGGATTTCGTAAATTTATTGCCTAGGAACAATTGTATATTGTATTAAAAAATCAACTATCGTAATCTTGTGTCTATCAACAAAGGGGCTTGTAACAATCACATTACATAAAGCTAAGCTAACTGCAATGAATAGTTCAGCGGTTAAATTGCGCAATCTTGTGAAATCAATAACGAGACCTTAGGTCAAATTACGGTAGTTAATTGCTTTACCTTTTGTTGTTGGCAAAAGTCTGAATTCCGTCCACTCAACATATTACAAAATCAATATTGAGCGTTATTTACAGTTGTCGCATGAAAAAAATATCGATTGTTCAAGGTATACGCTGATACATATGATACATATGATAATTTACAGTTTGCATGAAAATGGTTAAAAAATCATTATTCATAAACGTTTAATGAACTCAAACATTTTTTATTCGAGTTAGATTCAAGAAAGTTTCACCATTCATTGTTTTTTGTTGTACGAAAATGCAAAATGTAGCACGAAACATGTCAAATCGTCTAGCGAACATAGTGATGCAAATTTCGTCCTATTCAGCTTATTAGAGTCAATTTATGCAAAGATCCGAATTTTAAAATAACTGTTTGCAACACGTAAATTTTGCATCAAGTCATACACTGTCACAAAATAAAATATTGATACGTGATCGTTTAAATATATTTAATGATACATTTTGAAATCGTGTGTGGGTTGCGAATAACACGCGTCGAAATCACTGCAAAATTAATTCCAATAAAAAATATTGTTATAAATAAAAAAAATATAACATTTTGTAACAAAAACGTATTACACTTTTCGATTTGATATTGCAAAATGTGTATAATTTGCGTCAACTATCATTACGTACATATCGGAATACCATAAATGTATAATGTTGATATGAAAATACAACCTCGCTCGATAAGGTTCATTACCAGTACGCTTTGAAAAAGCGGCGAGCATGACGTGTTCAATCGACATTGATTTTCAGATGAAATTTTTTTCATATCTTATCGTAGAAAAAATTTATAAGAAAGGTTTATATGAATAGCACTAATTGATCTAGCAAGTTTAACAACCGAAATATATAAGAATGGTAAAAATATTTTAGCTAAAATAATATTTAAATAAATATACCATAAAGTAATATTTTTTTATGTTTTCAAGTACGTTGTTTTTAGTGAAAAAGGATGTTATAAAAAAATATCAGTAAGGTGAAAGTTATAATCTGTATAATATAATACAACGTCACTTTAAATGTACAAAATCAGGGCTCAAGCGTATTTTATTATTACAATATTTCTCAATTGTGAGCTATTATAGAAATACTCCAATTCCTTTCTTTGAAGTGAATAAAAAAAATGGAGTACTTCTATCCGAATCGTTTAAAATAGTTGCGAAAGCGTTTTTAGTTATGCGGCTTCGTGAGAATCGTGCCGAATTTCGATCTTATAAAAATGCCCGTATATCTTAATGCATCTTTTCGAATTCACACATTCCGACGATACAGTTCAATTAGAAATACGGAAAAACATACACGCGCAATTAGAGGCGTCTCCATTTTTTAGATTCGCCATGGCGATTTAGCTCTATTAAAGCTCTCGATTAACATCGGCTCAATTACACGAAACACTGGCCATTGTGACGTCGGTAAAAAAAACCAATCCGATAATATTTTAATTCGTATTTTATTTGTTCGATAATTAAAATTAATTTCTAATCGATATCGATATCGAAATGTGATGCGTAATGCGGCCCACGATATGTGGGACGATTTTCTCTTACACCGCAAATGTATGCGGAGTGTGTTTCTACAACTTTTAATTCGCGCATTCGATATGTACTCGTTTTGTGAAAATAATATAGACATTATAATAATATTGTTCAGAATGAAAGTGAAAAATCGACATTTTTTCATATAAACATCGTAACTTTTCTCCGAATAAAGATAATTGTGTTTTTAATTAATGAAGTGTGTGATTTTTTTTGATCGAAAAAATTGTTTATATAAAAACAGTTTCTAATATTAATTGAGGTCGACTTAGTGGTTTTTGGCCCTTTTCCTTTCGTGTGACAGATTTATAGCGATTTTTTCCGCAACACATAAGAAAAGCGATTTGATGATATCGTGTCGAAGGTCATGGCAAAATAAAAACGCAAATGTAATTTTCCCAAGTTGCTTTTCCGGAAAAACGCAATCGATCGCGCATATATATCGAGACTTTTCCTTCAAATCATATTAACAAAAACGTCCAGAACAGATAAATGAAACAAAATAATATTTCCATCGTTATATTTAGATGTGATCTATAATTTTGACAAAAAAAGAGGTGTGTACTAAGAACGAAAGGTTAACGAAATCGATCAAGGTTTTTCGTTGATATGTTAAATCATTACTCAATTAAAACTAGTATTTGGCTCCCGAAACAGAAGTGATTAAAAAATAAATCAAATCTAACGATCGTATTAGAACGTGTCGCAATAATGACTGTTCACATTGTACATATTCATAATAGGAAGTAAGATTGTATTATCGTTTCTTAATTATCAAATCCACTTTCACTCGAAAATTAAGAAAAGTGAATATACGAAATGGAAACGGAATAAATCGTGGCATTGTAGATAGAGTCGCATATTTTCTGAGAAAATGACAGTGTTCGGCACCTAGAATGTGGGTTATATTATTGTAAGATTTATGAATAAATCATTATAATACAATCGAAAGATCACGCATACGTTTTTTTTCCAAGTTGACTGCGACGAAAGTAAATAATGCGAGATGGCACAATGCTAATGCGGTTACCGCTTTTTTTGTCCGATGTTCATTTACTATGCTCGAATTTCACTTTTTACGCATATAAAGCATCATAAATAAGATATTGAGCATATTTTTCAATAATTTTATGAAAATTTGCAAAAAAAAAAACCAACAATTCAACTTGCAAACTTGAATCAACGTGTTACATTACTTCGTATATAAAAATGTGCATCAACCGCTTTTTTCATATTTTTTCAACGATTTTCGGAACACCTGGACAAAGTCTGCACAATTAAAAATTCAATACTCAATCAAATATGTTCGAATAGCTGTTTTGTACAAATAATACGCAATATTTAGATAAGAGATAGAATTTAAATACAATACGCCAAGGAAATGAAAAACCGCCATTCTGAAACGAATACCGACCTTGATGTATATTTTTTAACGCGTTAAAACGTTCGAAATTAACATGGGAACCTAATAGAAAAAAAATGTATCAGTTTATATCCAGATAATATCGATTGTGCACACTCCCACGTATCCATTGTACAAAACGCACAAGTTAATTAACATAGGCGCACTGTCAGGCCACTTTAGGTAATTACTCTTGTTTTGATGTAAAAAACGGTCAATCTGTTTGCAGACCAATGGCAAAACCTGAATCGAAGGTCGAATACTCGAGATTTAGAAATTTGAATCGATATGCGTAGCCTGAAGGCACTTTATGGCGAATTTCGGTCAATGTTAAAAGCTAGATCGTACAAAAGACACACATATGAGTTTTTGAATGTGATTTTTGCACAGTTGTATGTGGAAGTATAAAGTGTTGGCGTCATTGAACTGTTGTAGGTTCGGAATTAATGGTCTGATCTCAGCGATGTTTTATTTCAACAATAAAATGGATTATATAAGATTTAAATATTCGAAACGGACAAAAGAATGTGGGTGCTAGGAATATGGTCAGCGAAATAAATGATCGATCGAAAATCCTTGAGTTCGAGGATAGGTGATATGAAAATGGAAATTCGACGATGATTTTCTATGTAAATATTGCGAGTTTTTGTAGATTATATAAACACGCGTGACATTTGACAGTTAAATTTTGTTGTGATCGTAGGAAGTTTCCGTATTCATCGATCGAATGGGTTACACATTAAAATTTATGTGATTTGAAGTTTATGACGTTGGAGAATTCGTTTGTATTTGATTTGACGATGGTGAAGTAAATAAACATACAAAGTGCATTAGCGTTGATCGAAAATATTATATAAAATAATATTGATTTCGAATGCTTCTTGAATTTTGAATAAACTAATATTTTTAATGCATCTTGAAAAATATCCATTGAATCGATTTCAAATTTGCGCAAATTAATAAACAATATATAATAATTTTGTCATGCCACAATGAAATTAAGTTTCATAGATAATATTATTAACGATTTATTTTCATGAGATAAAATCGAAAGTCACAGAAATGAATTTTCACATTTAAAACACAAGATAAAATCTTCTTTGACCGCTGTAAACGTATTCTGCCAAGAATATACAAACTGGTTTTCTAAATTGCATTTATGATTAACAAGATTAACAGACGTATGAAATATGCTAACATACTATCTAAACCCAATCAGAATACACAACGTCAGCCATTCGAGAGATAAGCATCAAACTGACTCACCTCTAATTTCTTAGAATACTGTTCAACGAGCTTCTCCTGCTGCTTATTCAACTCTTCGTTCTTCTCCAACAAAGCCTTCCCCAATTCGGCAGCCAACAACAAATCCGCCTCCTTCTGATGGAGCTGCGCCCACACATCGTCAGCAGCGGCGTCAGTCCTGGCCATCTCGCTCACGTATTTCTCCAACTCCTGCACAAAATCTGCTCCTTCCAACGCCAAAGACAGACCACCACTGCTCCCCAAACTCTTCAACGACTTCGAACCACTCTTGTTCCTCCTGTGCGTTAACAAAGGCAATATCCTATCCCGTATATCCTGAGCCGGATCCGACTGTGACGGATCGTAAGAATAGCAGTCCCTGTCCGGTTCTGGGGACAGATTCCTGGAGTCTCCGAATCCCGAGCTCGGTGCCAGACTATTGTAAAAATCGGTGCTCACTAAAAGGCTAACGTTACCACTACCGGTGCTACTACTGTGACGCTTTCTGCTGGCAGCCATGTATCGTTCAATGGTACGTCTCCATAATCACAACTGGTGGATCACACCGTGGATCGTCCATTTTAGCTGTGGTGAGATATTTTTCACTGTCCGCGGTCACATAACGCGACTTGGTGTTTTGGGAAAAGCGTATTACGAGAATCTTGAAAGTTGAGGGAAATTCGAGTGCACACTACCGAACGCGAGAACGGCTAAACAGGTACTGGTTGTTCAAAAACTGTAACCTGAGCGAAGAACGAACGCTAAGTTGCGCGGTCTGTGGGTATAGTGTTGCCACAGTGCTGATTTTTATATTTCAACACTTGTGTAAATTGTTATTTTTCCGTATGTTTATTTTGGAATCGATTTATTTTATATTGAATTGCTATTACAGTAGAATCTCACTAATTCAGCACTATTAAAAACTTGAAGGTACCGGATTATTGGAATGTTCGGATTACTGGATTATAGAGAAAAAATCATAAAATATAAAATATAGCATTTCGTAAAGAGAATATAATGTATGTATTTATATTCATGTTCGACAGGTTTTTTGTAACTCTAACATATCTCACAATTAACTAATTAGCTAACTAACTAACTAAACGATGACGGAGCGCATACGCGTAGAGAGGAGTGAGGGAAGTGCGGGTGGAGGATACGTACGGAGGATTGGACGTATCGGTCTATTGAAGCGCTGGATTAGTGAGATTCTACTGTATATTAATTGGTTAATATTTTTTATTTTTATGAAAATAAATTTTGTTGTTTTCAACAAGTTTTTGTATATTTTTTGAAATAAGTTTTTCTGCTATTAATATAAGTTTTTTTTTATGAAAGTAGTAATTTTCAAGAAATCGAACGATAAAAAAATCTCGATTAATTGATTCAATACACATTTATCTACTTTTTGTTCTACTTAAATTAGTTTAAATAACTTCTGGAAGTGTGTGCATTCCATAAGAAAAAATGAACGATTCCGTATTTTTTTTTAATATAAAAACATCTTTATCATATATTATTTGTCAACTCAAATAAGTAATATTAATTAAATTGAACGATGGACGCATCTGGTATTTTCATCAGTAGAATTGTATACATGCTAATGAATCACAATTCATAATATGAACCATATGTATCGAAATCTAAAGAAATGGATCAGAGTTTCTCAATCATACAAACAACAAATAAAAGACATTTCAGTTTCTTTTTCGTTTTATAAATATCAGAATCAACATCCCCCTCATCCCCTTATTTATTAGAATCCAATTTGAATTTTATTCATGCATACATATTCTGAAACGCTTTCCCTATTATCATGCATTTTATTATTTCAAAACTATTTCATAGTGATATTCAACTTTTGAGAAATATTACAACTAGCACATTATAACAAACGATAACACACTATGACAACAATATATCGCTAGTGCGTTCGACTGCAGGTGAAAAATGTTTACGTTGAACGCGCGTCGAAATAGCCAACATGAACTCACAGTACAAACGTGTCACACACAGTGCAAACCGAATGCGGGAAAAAAGGACGCACGCACAACGTTGTTTGAATATTGTAGCCATGGCGACGGCGACGCAACTCGCTCTGTCCCTTTTCAACATAAACGGACAAAAAGGGATGGCCATAACCGAAATAATAGTGGCGCGTTTCGTTAAAACTTCGTGTTGTACATGGGGTTGAGTTTTTCCATGGTGGTGGTCGACCCGGTAACCTTCGCCTGTTTGGGGCACGCACGTCGAAAAATAATTGTCGAGCCGATAATTTGTTGACTGTTCGTGAACCCTTCGTGGTGCATTAGTATGCAGTAGAATAATTTATTATTAGGAATACGCCTTGACCTTATTCTGTGTATTCGGGATTCAACAGATTGGCGTTGATTGAAATAGATTTAAAAATTTAATGAGTACTGTTATAGTTTGTGTAAAAAATTGATTGATTTTATCGATATAATTTCTAGAATAGTGATAAATCTTCGAACATATGAAATAACGAGAAGATAAGCAATTAATTTATAATAGCAATCAAATATTTGGTCAATATTTAAATATTTTTCTGGTCAGTATTATTTTATTAGGTGGTCAGTATTGCTATTATTTAGTAATGCCAGTTAATTTAATAATGCATTAAAAAGCGGACCAAATAAAAAATGAGAGCCTTTTATTATAATTAATTTGTTCATTTTGTGCAAGATTTTTAAATAATTATTAAACTATTCTAAATGTTATGAATAATAAAAAAATATATTAATCACAAAGTTAATCTGTTACAGTATGATTTTATCAATGGAAAGATTACGTGGTTCGTTTCAATTGGATTGCGTGTCCACCGATTCTTATCGGATTTCAATTTGTGATTTTTCAAATTACACAAAATATACAAATAAGTAAATATTTCCGTATGCGATGTTTCATTTTTAATGACAAAAATCGTCCAAACCACCATTTGCATCGAAACTGAAGCGAAAAATATGAAAAAAGGATAATTTGCGCTGAAAATTATTCGGTGAATAATTTTTCACAATGGCAACACCGTTCCGCTAAGTGAACTGTCACGTCTCGCATATAAAAGCCGGCTGCTACCAATAACAATTAACTCTGAAAGTTGGACGGGTTTTTATACTTTCAGCAGCGCAATACTCTTCTATCCGTGCCAGAAGTTTATTTTTTCCAAATAAAATATGGCTTTGAGTCAGATGCGCGCGTTTTTGCTTCTCTTTGCGAGCTCTCTGGTCTTTCTGGAAGTTTCTGCTTGTGCGGGGTGTGTCCAGCTCACTGAGTACACTTTTGATAAGGTAATATCGAAATTTGACGCTACTCTAGTCAAGTTTGACGTGGCTTTCCCTTATGGAGAGAAACATGAAGCTTACGCTGAGCTGGCCAAAGATGCCAAGTCTATCGACGAGCTTTTGATAGCCGAAGTCGGTATCAAAGACTATGGTGAGAGAGACAACGAAGAAATAGCAAAGAGGTTTGGTATCAAGAAAGATGATTATCCAGTTGTGAAGTTGTTCATCAAAGGTAGCAAGGAGCCACTTACGTACCCTGAGAAGAAAGAATTTACTACTGATAATTTGAGGCATTTTGTCAAAGAGAAATCTGGGATTCATTTGAGTTTACCGGGATGTTTGCCTCAGTTTGATAAGATTGCTTTTAAATTTATGAAAGGTAAAGGTGAAGAGAGGAAGTCCTTACTAAAAAAGGCTGAAAATGCTGCTGCTGGTTTGGATGAAAAGGTATTTAATTTATTTCTATGTGAGTTCTTTTCATAATGAGTTTGTATTGAAATTTTCATTCCAAAATCGTATTTTTTCCAGAAAAAACCAACAGCTAAAGTTTATCAGCAAATAATGCAAAAGGTTATCGATAAAGGTAACGGCTTTATTGCAAGCGAAAATGAGCGTGTCAAAAAGTTGTTGGATGGTAAAATATCTCCAGAAAAGAAGAAAGAATTGAATTCAAAACTCAACATTCTTTTGAGTTTTAGCGAAAAGGTTGTCGGGGACAAAGCCAAGGATGAGTTTTGAACATTTTAATTTGTGTCAATAGAAGTGTTTTCTATGCGTTTTTTACACTTTTTGTAATGCTAGGTTGTTACTTCACTTTTTTGTGTATTTTGTTAAGCATTATTGAAGAGAGTAAGCTTAATTGTAAGTAAACAATGTGTTCAAAACGAACAAATATTTTTGTAATATATTTCAAACATTCGAATACATTTTTGTAGTTTCCAAAATGAACATCAACAAGATATTATTTTTTAGTTAGTTTGTTAAAAGTTTCTATTAATTTATTTTTGAACAATTCTACATGAATTTTATAAAATTATATTTACAACTCTATTCGATAAATAAAGCATTTATCACCATTTCAATATCATATATAAGTAGAAACTAGATAATTTATACAGTATCAATAATTAATAAATGTGTGTAATAGTTTTTTTTTGTTACTGTTTCGGTGTCGGTGTTTAGTGTGCAACTGTTTGAAATGCTGATGATTTTGTACAATATTGTGATCAAGTCTAAAATAATTTTCTGTTTAATTATTATTATAAGTCTTATAAATAAAATTTTGCCATTTTTTTGTAATATTTACTGAATAAAACATACTCAAGTTGATTATTATCAAATTACATGTATGTTACCTTAATCAATCAGCTGACTATACAATGTTTTTTAATACAATGTAAAATTACATTCCATGTTTATCATATTGTTTTTCCAAACCATTATGGAATGGTCCTCAATGAGAACAATATTTATATTTTGATGTACAGAAAATAAAATATCACAAAATATCTTTGTAATTGTTTGATTGTAAAAACTATTTTTGAAATGAAAAAACAACCGTGATTTTTTTAAATTTGTATTTGTCAAAATAGTAAAAATGCATGCATATTTTTTATAACAAATGCAATAAAATTAAAATAATTATAAAAAAAGATTCATAAGTCACATTAGTAATGTCAATAAATGCAAAAAATTAAATTCGAAAATTAAAAATATTAAAAACTGGGCACAATAACAAGTTTTTTTTTCATTTTTCAGGAACATCTGCCTCCTCAAAATTTTGTTCAGTTAACTTTGTTTCAACACTTTTATTCATAGTCTCCTTTTCTAATTTAAGTTCAGACAATTGCAACACGACTCCTTCATCTGCACTTCCTTTTTCTGACTTTTCATCGGACGTATCCAGCGATTTCTCATCAGATTGACTATCATTACTTTCTGCTGGAGTAAAATCTGAAGAACTTTCATTTAACGATTTACTGGTGTTTTGTTTTGATTTCACAATATCTATAGCTTCGTTGAATTTATCTTTCCAAATATTTGCATCTATAAGGGAAAAAAAAAAAATTGTTACGAACACGTTATGAAATGATAGAAATGTTAAAATATTTACTTTCAGTATTCCCGAATTTGATAGCTAAAAATTCTTGTTTAGTTGTTTCGTCAGCAAAGTCACCAGGAGTAGTCCAATTAAAGGCCCGATCAGAGCCTATATGTGAGTTTAGTTGCATATCATCCGTGATGAAATGATTGGCACATAATTTTAAAGTTTTGTCCCGTCTCATTACTACACGCACTGTACCATTATCAGCATGATGTAAAAGCTTGATTTCTCCTGTTCCCCTTTCCTGAAAATAACAGAAAATTAATCATTCCATTTCAAATACTACGAGCACACAGAGAGTCGGCATTACCTTCCATTCTCGTTGTTCGGTGTCGAAGCGATATAGCCTAGCTCGGATTTTGCACATTTCGACTTCATTTTCTTCATTTGTTGATGTTTTAACTAATGGTAGGTTGACGATGGGTTCAAAGTAAGGTTCCTAAACAGACAAAGACTTTTCACATATGCGTTAAGCTTTGCAAAAACAGAATCACGATATACATAATTCGAGTCAAATACATCGACTCGATCAATATAGCAAATAAATCTAAAATAAAAAAGCTTTTTTTGAGTGTAAGTCAAATTAGCGTCAAAGTTTTGACAGTTGAAAAAAGTTTGATGTGTATTGCGCATTTGCGCGAACGCATTCTCGAAAATATTTATTGTGCAAATCCAAATAGCATACGAGTTAATAACGGATGTTGTTAAATAAGTTGGAATCTTACGTTTTCGGTTTCCAGCATTTTGAATTTACGATTAGATCATTCGTACTTCAACGCGTCCGTCAACGACAATTTAAATAGAAGCTCGGGTTTCGCGAACGCGTATATGAGTTCCGCACTCCGTAAATATTAGACTCTATAGCCGAAAAGGTGCTTTTTATATACGTTATTATGTATTTATATAATAGACGATAATTTTATAAAGCTATTGGTAATCTTGCATCTTTGGTTCCTAAATTATTTATTGACAAATGGGAATTTTAATATAAATAATAAGCATAATAAGTACGTAAGATTGTGACGTACTTCATGAATAATTAACGGTGACTATACGTTTGTTTAAATCACACTGGCGTACACGACGTTTGCGCACACTGACGTTAGCACGACATTGTTGTGATGTATGTACATTAATACAAACGCATACTTTGAGAAGATGGCTTTACTTATAAAGAGAAAGTGGGGGGAGAGGCTATTAATTCGGGACAAAAAGTAGCATTATATTGGTTCGATTCTTTGTTTAGATAGTGGCCATAGCGTGTTCAAAATGAAATTCAAAAGTTTTTAGTTAATCGTATTTTGTTGAATCGCAATTATTTTCCGAAATAAAACGATTCAGGGGTAGTCTCAATTAAATTTTGATAAAACTTTTATTATCCAAACATTTCATTAATTTAAACAATCAGACAAACATGAAGCCTGTTATTTTTGAAAATAATACATATATAAAGAAATTATAAAAAAATGAACTCATTATATACAAAATTCTTTATTGCTAGCAGTATGAAAAGATTAAATAATACAAAACTAATAATTATCCATAATACATATGTATGCCACAAACACTAATATACAAATAAGTTAACGCAATAACACAGAATCAACTGGATATACGTACAAAAATATATTACGATATTATTCATATTTACAATGTATCTACATTTCACTTATTTTAAGAAATTAAACTAAAATATGAATAAGCTCAATTTAATGTAAATTTATAATCATTTTCTTTTTATTGTTGAACAATATAACGAGATCTATCACTGAGTTGATTGAATAATGCAAAACACAATATATATGCACTGGGATTCATTAATTCGATAAAGGAAAATAGTAAAAACACCTAAGAAAAAATATTAATATGTATCACAATAAACACGAAATAACTGTTAATAAAAATGATTTGAGGTCAGCAAGTTTTTGTGCGAATGATTTACAAAATAGATTTGTATAAATATGATTTTCAAACAATTTATTTTTACAAAATTAAAAAAACTAAAATACTGGACTATGTAAAAAAATAGTCTTATCCATATTTAAGTACATTGTCTTATTTTTTTTATTGCATAATGTAAAGACATCATAGAACTAACTGAACGATTCAATATTAATATCTTATTGTAAAAAATTTGATTTTTTACAGTTTGTTCTAAACATTTTGCTATTCTGTGTCTCAACAATATTTTTCTATTATGTACAAATATTAATCAAAACATAAAAACAAATCAATTTTTAAAAGAACGGAGTCTCATTATGGCCGCATCGTGCAGCCACGACCCCAAACTGAACAATCATTTATTGCTAAATGGTTCGCCGTCTACTTGTTTGTTGTACTGCATCGCATCCTGATATGCCTTTTTTACTGCTTTTCGATCGGTTGGTTTACGAGATTCAACAAGCTTAGCTTGATCAATAGCTTTCTTTATACCTAAAGGTTCTAATTTATTGGGAGGCAACCATTGCCAAGTTCTTTTAGCATCGAAAAATAACACTAAATATAATATTGGTTCATTGGGATGATTCTTTTTTAGAGCTAACACATCTTGCGGAGGCACAGGCAATGGTACTCCATTGTGGACAAATCCCTTGGGGATCTTAGGATCAATGATAAGAGCGGGATACCAAGGATAACCTCTATAAAATAAAAATAAAATTATTATAATGAAAGTGTTTCAAATGCTAATAATTTATGGATCACAAACCTGCATTTTGCCCATACAAGTTGTAAAGGAGATAAATTACTATTGTTAGTAAAACATCCCATTTCAGAATCTTTAAGTAATCTAGAAGGTGATTTTATAGGTGTTTTTGTTTTTCTTTTGCCTTTTATAGTTGAAGATAAACTACCATTACATTCAGATTGGTCTGAAGACCAGTGAGATGGGGCGATGAGTTTTCGCTCTGATCCACCTGATAATTTATCAGACATTCTAGTGATGTTGTTCTCAGTATCGCTCAAGGTTTGATTTGTTGTGGACTCCATCGTTTCATTGAAACAGCTTGATCTGTTTGAATTGATAAATTTAATGATACACATGCACAGTGATTTATATTATATTTTATAAATTACTGTATATTACATTACCTGTCACTCCCCGAAGTAATACTACAAGAATCTGAACAGGATGAGAGTCCATCATCATCAAAATGAGTACAAGAGCTGCAACTAGAAGAATAACTGCCAGTAGAATGTGTGACATCACTATCAACGCCAGAGCCAACTTCATCACGAGGACCACGATATTCAAGAAATGATGCAGGGACAGAAGCTTGTGAAACAATTGAGGTTTGAGGTTTTCCTAATTTATCTAAATCCAATCTAAAAAAACATTTTATCAGAAATTAAAGTAAAGCTAGAAAAATAAATATAGCAAAATTTTTAAACTATAAAATACCTAGATTTATTTTCGAAATTGCTTTTGTCTTTATTATGTTTCCTAGGACGTCCACGACCTTTTTTCTTTGCAATTGGTTCATTATTATTAGAAACAGATGCTGCTAAAGCTAAAATTATTTTTTAAATATTTTAACATATAATACATAAAGTATACGAAAAGTTAAAAAAAAACAACTCACAATCGAGTGTTGCTTCATTCCCATTTCCAAGAAGGTGTTGAGTATGTCCGGATCCAAGAACAGCTGCAGATGGTGACGGTGATTGCGAAAGAACTGAAAGCTCTGGTCGTTGTGGTATTCTAAGATTACTGAATGCTGCAGCTGATTGAGCTTTGCGTGTGAATAAAACTGCTGTACGACGATTAACACCTATTCGAAACACGATTAGTCACTTTAATGATGATAATTCACTTTGAACGTCTAATGTAAAAAGGGTAGATTGATTTTTTTTAGAGTACCGGTCGGACTCGGTTCTCCAGCTGAAGCAAGTGATGGACTTCTTTTACTTGGAGTTCTATCGTTTGGAGTGACAAGAATAGGCGAATCAAATGTAGGATTTTCATTTTCATCTTCAGCATCATCTGAATTACTACATTCACTGTGGCCTGAGGAAAAAATAATACGAATAATGAATAATTATAATGAAACTGGATCAATTTCAGAATTCATATTATAATTTTTATTCACCTCGTCGACGTTTGCGTTTTCGAACATTAGGAGTTTTGCTTTCTCTTGAATGTAATGGTGGGCGACCTCTTTTTCTTGGTGCTGTTGGACTTACTGCAGGAGATTTTTTCCAATGATTTGAATTTTTCGTAGAATCGTCCTTAAAATGCTTAAATTAAATAAATGGAAATAAAATTGAAAAAAAACCCCAGATAAAAGAAAAAAAAAACCAGTGAATTATAAAAAAAATTATACTTGATGAGGTTCAGATCTATCTTCAGTCTTATCAAAGAGTTTAGAAGCCTTAGCAGGACTATTTAGATGAGATTTTTGTTTTTTCACTGGGGTTTTAGGAGTATTTTGAATGGAATCTGTTGTGTTTTGTTCAATGAGACCTTTTTCAATCATATCTTTACGTGCTTGTTTTAGAATGGTTCGTCCTTGTTCCATCATTTTAATTCCAGCTCTGAAGACGAAAGTATTACAATTTGCAATATAATAATAAAAAAATATTTAATACAAAAAAAAACATACTTATAAAACACAGTGTCTTTACTATTATAAGCTAAACAATTGTCAATCATTAAATTAAAATCATTTTCCAAATGTTCTAAGTTTGAATATAATCCTTGGTCTAATTTTCGAGACATTGTACTCAGGTCCATAGGATGAGTTACTACAGAACTGTAATCAGGAACCTAAAACCAAAAATATAATGGAGATAAAGTTACCAAAAAAAGTTGAAATAAACTGATGAGAAAGTTATACCTCAGTTGGATCGACAGGTTCTGAAAATATATCAGAAGTATCTTTAGCTTGTAAGAGTCCAAGTAACTTTCTAAGAGTGGCTTCCATAGGTTTGAGTTGATGGAATAACCATCTTTCAGTGACTCTAGTAAATTCTACTTTAAGTCTCTCTCTTTTTCTAACAAGTTCACATAATAATCTGAAAATAATATTTTTTGTTACTAAAACAATTGATAAAAATTTACATATATTTTATGAAAAAGTATGTTTTTACCTAGCTCTTTCAAGATCTTGACGTATTCTTTGCCAATATTTAAGTTGATTGTATAATTCTCTCGTATCTACAACTCCTTCTTGGACACTTCTACTAGACCCTGAAAAGCAAAATATTCAGAAAATAAAATATATGAAACTAGAAATATAACACTATAAAAAAGAAAAATTTATATTTACCGCTCATATGATGACTCAAGCTTTGTAAACGTCTCAATAATGGTACTCCATTTCTATACTGACGTTTCAACGTCCAGTAGGCTATAAGTCTTTGTACAAACGGTGCTCTTCCTGCTATTTGAACTAAAGAAGCTATTTCTTGAACTCTTTCAGGAGGTATAGTTGGAATAAGTACAACCGGAACCGAACTGCGTTTTTTTGCTAACAATCTTCGTGCCTATCAAAATAATGAACAGTTTATCAATGATTTGTTTTAATAATTGGTTTATGAGATTTTTTCTTCCTAATCTAACCTGTTTCATTTTTTCTCTACATTCAGATCTAGCTTGTAATTTATTCAAAAATGATTGTTTTTTATTAGAATTAGCAGGTGTTTTTGGTTCTCCAGAATCAGATTTTTCTCCATCCACTTTTTCTTGTGCTCCCGGCGGAGTATGTGCATCACAATAAGCTATTTTTGCAACATGTATAGATTGAGATGCATCTAATGAGCTTCCTCTACCAGAATTATTTACAGCGTCCATTTTCATGTGAAGACTAGAATGAAAAATAATCATTAGGATAAATTCATAAAATAATAAAAATGTATAGTTAGTTACCCGGCATGTTGGGCACAAGTAACATGAAAAGCAGCATAACAATTTGCTCGATGACATTGTATACAAGCACCGATTCCACGTTGTTTACAAATATAACATGTCAGTTTCCATCGAGCCGGTGGAATAGTTTCAATTGAATCTTAAATATATATAATATTGTATATAAGACAAATCAAATAATGCGTGTTGACATGAAATAAAATTATTACCGATTGGTTCTAAAAATACAGTATTAGCAAACCGAACTTCTGGAATCCACAATGCACAAACTACGTGGGCCCATTCTCCTTTGTCGGTTTGCTTAAATGCACCTAAAAATTATGTTTGTGAAAATATATTCTTGACGAATTAAATTATGCTTCAAAATTAAAATTTTAAGTACCTCCGGTATTTGGACACAGAACACAGTTGACAAGTCTAGAAGGAGATTGCAAACATCTTCTACATAACCATTGACCTTCAGGGATATAAGGAACCTATATTCCAAAATACAGATGAGTTATAATTGTTTTTTTAATGCTTTATTTATTTTAAGTTAAAAAAAAATTACCCCATAGCAATCTTGGTGAACAGCCAAGTTGCACATGTCACAAAAAAGTATAACATTCGTGTTTTGACATTCACCATCCATACAAATACAACAAACGGCGTCTTCGTCGACAACTGTTCCACTCGACTGACCAGTTTGAGTAGCCTGTATAAAAATAAAAATTATCAATAAAAATATTGTACGATAAAAAACATTATTGATTACGTTGCAACACTTACCAAAAAGTATGATTCTTTTTCTAATCTGTCCATGAGCAATTCTAACGAATCAATCGAAACGGGAGGTAGATTTTGTTTTTGTCTTTTATCATTAATAATAGTGAGCCACGCGGTATCTTCTTCGTCAACATCATATTCAACCTATAAACATAGCGAAACGTAAATATAATTCATAAACAAACATATAAACGTAGCACGTTCGTACGCACTTCACCGTCCAACTCTTCGGCGGACTTTTCAATGAAACGAATATACGCGTTGGGTCTGACGGGTGCGTCAGATATATTATAATCGGAAAGGCGCTTATAACTAGCTTCGGGTAATTTGACCTAAAACGACAACAAAACATAAGAATTTGACAATGCGTATCATAAAAAATTAATAAAAACATATACATAAGGTTCTTGGATCGGCTCGATACTAGCGAAAGGCTTTTCCAATTCCGAATTCTTCTTATTCCAATCGTCCAACGACATCATGGGTAAAACTTGATCGATAGTTATCTAAAACGTAACGTTAGTATGCAAAATGTTTGAATAACAAGATTAATTATTGAATCGGAGTGTATACCCTGCTGATTTTTCCGTCGATTTCAAACTGAACAACTTTCTGAGCTTCAGCAAAAGTGAGAGCTTCCCTCGGGGGCGTTTTGAGAGCGATATCGGCTGTAGTATTGGGCGGCCTGGTGCGCCCCTTGCGCTTGGACGAAGGCGGGGGCGGGGGCGCGGCGGCGACTTCGCCCCCGTCATGTTCAAACTTAACCAAATGGTACTGCAGACCACATAAGGACTTGTAGACGCGCTGGCACCGCTCGAGGGGGCACTCGTAAGGGGGCGGCTTCTCCTGGCGCAGCTTCTTGCAGAACTCGAAAACGTCGAAGCCTACACCCATCGTGGCTATCGGGGCATTGTCGGGGGCGCGGTTGAGGTTTGGGAAGCGTCAGCGCCGAAGCGCCGCTCGCCCGCCGAAACACTTTTGACGTTTGCAACAGACGCAGGGCCGCCAACGTGGGGGTGCGCGCTTTCGGACGGCGTCGACGTAGCGCGATCGACGGCCCGGTGCTGCGACAAAAAACAAGGTCATTTTTTTTCGAGGTGCTGCGTTTTCGTTCGATCCGAAGCGGTTGCGATTGGTTTTTGTGGTTTTTTTCGGTGTTTGGGTAATTTAGTGGGGATTGTTTGGTATGAAAATGGTTGATGTGAAAATTTTGTTAAAAATAATGCTGCGGTATTGATAAAATGGTATCTCTTTGTGTTTCAGTGTGTGGTGGAGGCACCACTACTTAATTTTTTTTTCTTAGTATCCCAACGGTTCCATTTCGACACCACTTTGATTTTAGCATTTCCAGAGACATTTAGCGTTCGTTGGAAACTTTTATTATTTTGGCAACCCTTTGCGTCGCAATGGAACCGAAGGGAAGCTGGCAGAAAAGTGGTAAAATGGTGGTTCTTCCACGGTACCAATGAGACACAGAGGGAAGACATGAAATTTTTTTAACAAAAACTTTTTCGATTTTTTCAATTTCATATCCTAAGTTTTCTATTGTAGTTTTATACAAGGCAACCTATGACCCACGCGACACTAAGTGACCTGTTCGATGAATTCAAGTGACCCATTAGATTAATTATTAATTATTTTCTCAGTAAGATTTATAATATTATTCACTCAAAACTGTTTCAAAATATATTTACTGACCCAAAACACTTCATAAGATTCAAATTTTGTTTGCTTCTGACCCACAGCCAAAAAAGGTTGCCGAGACCTGCAATAGATATTGCTTAGCACGAAACGGAGGGAGACCGAATTACTTTTTCATGTTAACCGATTTTTTATCATATTGAAAGAAAGGAAATTTGTGAAATTACATCGATTTTTTCAAGGCTGCAATATTATAATATATTAATTTTTTACGTTAAATGTTTTCGTTTAAAACGATTCTCACTTTATTTACTGTAATAAAAAAACTCGATCGTTTATAAAAGTTTATAAAAAAATTATATAATTACTTAATCTTCAATTTTTCAAAATAATTGTTTTAATAAATTCGATAATAATACAATAATACAATAATAAATAAAATAATTATTATGCACATAAACATTGAATCATAACATTTTAAAAAATTACGATTTTGAGATTCGTTGAAAAATAATTGAAATTTCATGCATATCAAATATCAATCAATTCTCACATTATTACGGTAATTCGGTTAACCCTTGTATATTGCGCTCCGTTAGATCGTGGAAATTTTAATTATGGTTTCTCAAGACCATTGTTTTTAAAAAGATTTGTTTATAAGATCGATACAATTTACAATATTTTCCAATTACGCTAAATATGTTACACGTTAATTATGTGAAAAAATATAACATGTGAAAATATTATATTTATATGTGACCGTTTAGTTTTTGGTTACACGGTAACGGTTCATTGTCGAAAATATTTTCCACAAAATAAGCATACAAATTGTAAATAAGGTCTATCGTAAAATTTCCCAATCGAATTACAACGACGAAAAAGAAAATCCGTGCCCGATTTCGTAACGATTACAAAACACCTTCTAAATGTCAACCACTTATAAAACTTGAACACTAAAAAAGCAAGATATTCAAGAATATTCATACACAAACACGATTATATAAAGACTACTTACGAAGTCTCGGGAAAACCTCAGCGAACGGAGGATCGCATCGACAACAACCATAACACTAAAACCCCATAGCGTTTTCGTTGTATTAACGGGTGCACTCGACCGTTAAGAATTATTCGAAACATGAACGCAGGTGCGCATAATGACGCAGTCGGCGCCATTAAAACAGCGCACCTTTGACCTCAACATTTTTTTCCCGCTTTTATATTTCGCAATGTAGGGTGGCGAAAACACGCATATATTTGAAAACGCCCAACTGTCAAATTGTACAGATTTGCATGTTTAATACTTTTATTGAATTAAGCGTTGCTATATAAATGGTTTTAAACGACTGTCAAATATGACGGTTGACGTATTTTACGTTACACTAAGGAAGGCTGAGAAAGACTTGGATCGCTGATACCTAAATATCGCAATGTGATCAGTAAAAGCGTCAAGAATCACAGATTTAAGGTTTAGCTTTGTAAATCATAAAAGAGCTCATTTTAGAAGATAAAATTCGGGGAGTTGGCAATAGGAAAAATCATTATATTACATGTGTCAAATGTTACTTCAATATTGTATAAATTTCACAAAAAAGCTTATGATTTTTTTTGTGTTTTTCGTGGAAAATGCAATTATATAAACGTTGCGTAACATGAATTATATTTAATATATAAATTTTGACCCCAGTGGTGGTTTGAAAAGGGTAAGGATTGCTTATGGACTTTGTCGTATATGAGCTTTGCAATGTGGAGGTAGTAATATGGTCGATCATGCCCATAGACCGTGATCGGAGAAAGTCGCGTGAGGGTCGCCGACCCCTGGACTGGGGAATTAGATGAACGTTTAATCCGACGGGGATTTATTCGTAGGAGGAATATCCACAATAACAAATGGTCGTCGTTAGAGTGACTTCCCGTTAGAGTGAGGCTCACTGATTTATACGCCCTTTTTGCGTAATCGCTCACGTCGCGGCCATATGAGGAAGCGCGATAAGGGACATCAGACTCCTACCAATAAAAAACCCAACCCCTATTGCTTCTCGGCGCTCATAAGTCAACTATTGATCCTCATATTATGCCCCATTTACAATCAACTGCTTGTTTACTGCATTAATTTTCCTCTACTCTAAAAATATGGGATGCGCACTCGAACGCACTCCCTCACAGCTCGAACAACAACAATTGCAGGCGAAAGGTGTCAAAATCGAGGTTACCCCGTTGATTTCAAACAATTCAGGCTTTTGATAAATTAATTTATCTGCTTGCACGCGCGCGTGTGGGTGTTTGAATTTAATTTGTCGCTAATCCGCGCGAACGCCGCGTTAATGAACGGCGCGTTCGAATTCCGGCGCGGCCTTAATCAAGGATTTTGTTTTCGGCGCACAAAAATGAAAAGCGCCACGGAAAACGAATTAAAAAATTCCCGGAAAACCGGCACTAATGAAAATCGTCGGCGGACAAGTGCGCACTTCCAGCGGAAAAGAGCGGCGACAGTGTATTTCCCGCTCGGAGACAAACCGTGGAAAAACTCTCGAAAATTCGACGGTTTTCTTTTGCTCTCTTTTTTTCTTGGTGACTTGTCATCTCTGTTATTTCGTTTAAATGTCATCTTTGTCTCTTCTCAGATTTTTATGTTCGATGTTTTATATATATGAAAATTATATTTTGATATGCGTCATTTTCGTATTATAAAATGAAATGTTTAATATAGTTTTAGAAAAATGTATTCATCCGGTCGTATATGTGAATTTTTTCGTATTTATATAATAAAGAATAGTCGGAGTATTTCGTAGAATTTTTTTATCTTATGTTGAATAATGTTGATATATCGGTGAATATGTAGAGTGAACAAATGTATTTTTCTTACATTTTGTTTTCTTTTTTAAAAGAAGAAAAAAAAAATACTACTGTCGACGAAATATCAACGATGCATCAAATAATATAATCAAATTTAAGAACTAAATCTATAAGCGATGAATCATTTAATTTTATAATATTCATATTGGGAAAACGAAAACATAATATAACAAATAACATAAAAATTCAATAAAAACGTATTATCACGATTTTAAACGGACCCATAACTCCAATATACAACTTTACATTATACAAACTCATCAATTTTACATCCTTCTTACACGACCATTCTATCGTTTCAGATCGGGCAAACTTTTCAACATTACTACGAACCAAAACCAAACTTTTTCCTGAACATACCACGATTACAACCAACACGAAGATTCCACCAAAAACCGATAGATGTCGATAATTTTGGCGACCACATAAAACCGATATTTATCGACCGACAATTCAACAGTTCGAACGCCAAAGTCACAAAGCAGTTTCGCGAAGACGTCTTCCTTTTTCCTAGACCGCCAGACATTGTAAAACAATAACGCCATTACCTCAAAGTGGCGTTTCAAAATCGAGGTACTTCCTTATGTGGGAAATGCAGCTCTTACCGTGCATTAAGGACGAATAATCGACGTGCCCGTAAAAGCTTCCTCGACTTAACGGCTCGTAGATAAGAAAACGGCGATTCGTTCGCGGTTTACTATTGTTTTATGGCGTTCGAGAGCGATTCATGTGTTGATAGTGAGCGTACAATGTTAGGGAGTGATGGCTTCCAAATGCGAAATAAAATTTGTCGGGGGTTCGATCGTATATTGTGTTTGTATGGGCGCGATTTGTTCGTGGATGTGTTTGATTTGGGTGAGGTTGTTAGGGCGGGGGTGTTGTTTGATGCGATTGAGGTATTCAAATATCATTGTTGTAATTTGTCGTAAAATGATGGAGAATAAGTGTGTTTTTGATGATTGTTTGTAATAATTGTGTTATTATAGATTGTAGTAGATATCATGTTTGCATATAATATGGGAATAAAATGAAAATAATATTTTATTTCGAAAGACTAGTATTTTGAAGGAAATAGTATTTTCTTTAAATAATAATAATAATTTTTTTTATTTCTCGAATTATAATAGTATGATGGAAAGATTAAATATTCATAATGTTTTATGTTTTATCAAAAGAGATCTTTCTAAAAAAAATAAAATAAAATTTCCATTTGAACTCAACGTTATTTTTTTTCAATAAAATAAATAGAGAATCTTTATTTATAGAACCGTATACATTTCTAAGAAAAAATGTGACGTTTATGGAAGAACTCATTAGTATCCATCACAGAAAACATTCACAATAATAAGAATGCAGTCGTTTCCATATATTTTATCCGCATTTTCCTCGAATCGAAAACGAAAACAAAAGGCGTCCAGTCCGTTTGTTGCGTTTCGTATTGCATAGTTTACGAAGCGCGCGTCATAAATTCGATATTTTTACGACTCGCTGAAATAAAATCGCTGAAAAATCAACGTCAACAGGAAACACAAACGCACACATTTATCGCGGCGCATATATTTTTATTTCTGCGAAAATTATATCCATTTTCATCGCGCGACGCGCAGCCGACCGAATTCTCGCATTTTCCGAACCGAGCCACTTCCGTTCGCGATTTTCCCCGTTTTTCCGAATTTCGAAATCAAAATCGAACGATGCGCGCTTGCGGGCGTCGACTTATAGCGATTTCTATGTTTTACCGAGACTGAAACGCCTAACCACAATATTTTGAGGATAAATTTAGATTTTCGCCTGAGAAATATAGCTCACACGACCGTTCGGTCAGTCAGAATTCGTGCACAGGTCGGACGGCATCGTCATCGACAACGCATTTGTCGCGATCGTAAAAAGTTTTAAATTTTGTTATGGAAAGTGCTTTGTTTTTGTGAAAGCTAGTACGTTTACAATGTTGATAATTGGGGTAATAGGGTTTGAAAGCGTTCGTTAAATTTGTGTGAAGTGCATTTGGAAAATGTTAAGTGCTTTAGTGCTAGTTGAAACGGAAGTCATTGTTAATTAACATGTGTTACATTAAACGAATGAAATTTGAATTATATTTTGAAATATTAATTAAAAATTAGACCTGACTTCAAATGGTATCCTAATAAATCAAAAAATATATATATAGTATTTAATTTATTTTATACTAGTGATGATAATACGTGGTCTATTGAATTTATATATTTTATGCCGAGTTATTCATTGTATTTTTAATAATTTCAAAATTAATAAGGAACAATTTACTTTTATTTTAAGATCATTCATTTATATATTTTCTAGCAATTGAATCATATATTTTTTTGATTGATGATCGTTTAGATTCGTGTGGATCATTGAATACTACTACTATTACTGCAATGAATACTTATCATTATTTTTCCATATTATATAGAACACAATTTTTTTAATTTACTGATAAATAATCAAAATTTACATATAAATTTACTGGTAATGACATTCCCAATACCTACCTTTTCTTCGATCACATCATATTCAAACACGACTTCAAATAACAACACTCCGCCGACATCCACCACGCAATCGCGAACTCTCTCGATTTTCCTCGTTCAAAAAGCAAATAAAAAAAAAACAAATCTGCATTCCTCGTTAATTGCCACATAGGAATCCTCCACGATAGACTCGAAGAGGCTTCTATATGCGCGGGGGTGGCGGGCGGGTCGAAGAACCCCCGACGACCCTAATCCGCCATTAGCGGGCCGCGTCCTAATTGTTCGGCTGACTACTGCCGACGGCGGCCATAATATTACGGCGGGGTCAATTAGAACAATGGCCGAGTGCAATTAAAGTAACGGCGAGAAAACTTGGTAAATCTCGGCGGCGGGCGGCGAGAGTCCGACGAAACTATCGCGCGAGTGTCGCCGTTGAGGTTGTGCGAGTTTGGCCGCGGGGGATTGTGAAGGCTTTAATTTTCGTGTGTTGAGTTTTGGTTTTTGATTGAAATTGTAGTTGGAGGTTGTGCGGGTTGTTTTATAATTTTTTTTTTGTACTTTTACCAGTGGTGTAATGGAGCTGGAACAAGCCAGAACGGCGTTTCGGTACTTTTTTTCTAAGCCGGAACGCGCTTCGTTACTTTTCTAAATATGAGAAAACTTTTTGTGAAAACATTAAAAAAATAAACTAATTTTTTTTTTTAATTGTTTATTTTACGGTGATGCAGTTTGATTAATTAAACTATTTGGAAAAAAAATTCTTATATAGTTTTTTTGTAGAAATATTAAAAAACTAAAGAAAAAAAATCTCAGAAGCAATAAATTTTTTTTTATAGTTTTATGGTGATATAGTTTGATTGACTAACAATAAGACGTTCGATAAATATTTTCGTCCGCGGCACCATTTTTGCCGGCGCCATTTTGGCACTACCTTACTGTCTTTTACATCCTCTCTTAACAAAAGTTAAGTATCTAAACGGTTGAAATTGTATATATAATTTTTTTCAATATTAAATTTATGTTCTTGAAGATATTTTTAAAATATGTAAAGGGAAACTTATAAAATGCGTCGAGAATTTCGGTTAAATTATTTAAGTTTGCGTGTGTAGAAAGGTTTTGTGAATATGTAGTTAGGGTAGTTTATAGTATTTATATATAAACAATGGCGGTTACGCACTCGACTATTATTGAAATTGCCTTTAATTGTGCAAATTATTCATGAGAACATGTTGGGTATTTTTTAAATTCGAGTTTTGTATCTAGGGTTTGATAATTTAAAATATTGTTGAAAATGTATAATTTTAGAATTATTATCAGTTTATTGGTTCATAAGATTTGCTTGAAATTTTGGAGTTGTTGAATAATTTGATTTATGTTCAGAAATTTATATTAAGATAATTTTAGACGGAAAGTTCTCTACTCTCCGATTTCGGAAAATTCTCACGAATCGGCACTTCGTCGATTGTTAGTATGAGAAATTCCATATTTATTTTTAGCTATTTTGAAATTAATTCAGAAAATAAATAGATCATTAAAATAAAAAAATAACATATTTTTTACAATGGAAATGAATATTTACAAAATTTTCCTTCTAAGAACCGAAATCAAATTAGAACAAAAAGCACAACATCAAACAACCCGAACAAAAAAATCCAAACAATCGCACACCATCAACGATATTTTCCCTCCTAATGAACAAACACCAGACAATTTTC
This sequence comes from Hydropsyche betteni, assembly GCA_028571205.2. NCBI lineage: Eukaryota > Metazoa > Arthropoda > Insecta > Trichoptera > Hydropsychidae > Hydropsyche > Hydropsyche betteni. Next base: position 515,074 of record JAOXNN020000050.1, on the reverse strand, counting down.
CAACGCATCTCCAGAGATACACTCTAGCCGAAAATTTAGTAAAGCCGAAGCTTTTCCATTGCCGTTGTTTAGTTAAAACGATTCGCACGAAACGTCTGCGATTTCTCAACAAGCACACAGTAGTAATATTTAGACGAGGAGAGTTCCATTGTGCCCCGCGTCGGACATGGCCGGTAAATTGATGCACAGCTGCCGTCGACATTCGTATTAGAACATTCGAATTTGCCGCCCGTTCGGTCGTTGAAATTTTCTAATAGGTGCACGAATTAGTTTTCGTATTGTGTACATAATTCAAGTTTCATTCGGAAGGTGTTGTTGCGATGGTACTCTATTTTGTTTCGATTTTCTGTGTAAAATAAATGTAAAGGTTCCGATGATATGAAATTGTGTCTGGGACGTCAAAACTGAATTGATGGTTTCGGTGTGTTGAGGCGAAATAAAAAAGTGTGTTTTGAAATAAATATTGAAGAATATTTTCGTCCCAAGAATAAATATAAAATTATCTGATGCTTGAACATAATTCGGTTCACATATAAATTTATTCTTGGAGCAGCAGTCTCGTTTGAGATAAAATCACAAAAGAAGATCTGAAACTTTATAATAAACGAAAATTCCAGCAATTTTTCCACACAAAATAGACGATGAATTTGCACGAATGCGTGCACGACGCTAAAATCCCAGAATTTCAAACAGCGCAAAAACGATAACATAACCATGGGATAACAATAAAAACAAAAACAATTTTAAAAATAGATTATATCGCAATATAAGAAATACACCAAAAATGTCGAGATCCCGCAACTCGAACCAACTACCAGCTGACGAGGAACAACAACAATCCGAAGCACCGCCGAGCAGATGCGTCAGATTCTTGTATTTCATGTGGAAGTTCTGCACTTGCGTCTTCTCGCACGTGCTCCTCGTGTCCCTGGTGGTCTCCTATTGCATTCTTGGGGCCTTTACCTTTGAGCACTTGGAGGCTGACAACGAGAGGAAGGTTCGTACGCTTTGGTTCGGCTGACCCGTGAAAGCTTTGCGAACGTTTTGGTTTGAATGTATGTGTGTTTCTGAAGAGGTTGCCGGGGGTCGTGTTTGAGTTTTATTAAATGTGTCTTTGAGGTTTGTTTGGTGTGAGTGTTCTTTATTGCTTTCAGACATTGCTGTGTTTGTGTAAATATTTATTTAGATTAGTAAGGGTTGTGCGTTGAAGAGTTGTCTGTTTATCAAAGTTTTCAATATTAATATGAATTATTATTAAATAAAGATTTCATGATAGTTTTTGGCATACAATATCGAAATAATTTTTGAATTAAAATCATATTACAAACATTTTCTTTTTGAAATGCTGAAAACATAATATTATGTGTTTTCCTTCAAATGTTATGAAACGTGAAAAGTGCATATAATGTAAAGAAAAATAGCTCTTCATTATATACTATTTTTGTACTGCGCTGTTCGAGGAAAATTATATTATAGTTTATAAGAAGCGAAAAAAGAAACACTAAGAGAGATTAAATTTAAATTTTTAATTAAAACATTTTGATTGCCAAAGTAGCGAGTTATAAAACGCAGCTGGAAAAAGTTGAAAGTAGGTGCTTAAAATTTTGAAACTTAATCAACGTAATTAAAATCATCTAAACTTTTAATAAAGCTCTTAGTGCTCAGAGTAGCAGCACTTGTATAACGACCCGTACAAAGAAATATGTAAATTTTTAAACACGCTTCATTTTCAGGTCAAAAGTAGCATATCGGACATCCGAGGTAATGTGACCGAAGACATATGGAAACTAACAAAAACTTCATGGGTCCTTCGCCAAGACAACTGGACAGACACCGTCATCCTCAAACTGAGGGTAAACAGACATTTCAATAATAAGATTTTTTTCCCAAAAGAGAAAGCCAAATCCGCTTAGAGTTTTTTCGCGAACACACGCAACATTGTTAGATGTTCAATTTGAATTATTTCGATTATGTGATTGACAGAAGTCACAAAAGCAAAATCACTTTCTGTCGCTCGGCGGCGTCGAGCGAATTTCACTCTGGCGTAAAATGTATGCCGCCGGGGGATGGCAAATGTACGAAAGCTCTTATTTGTATTGAAACTCTTCTCTATATCTTTTTTTTCATGCGAACGTGTTTGTATGTGGCGTTCAGGATTTCGAGAAAGACATTCTGGAAGCCATGAGGCAGAAAGGTTGGGATGGAAACGAAGATCCAGAGTCCATACAATGGACCTTCGCCGGCGCCCTTTTCTTCTCTATCATTGTTATCACCACAATCGGTGAGTTTCCTTTTATGTTTATATCAACGACGGCGATATGGAGACTTGCTCCTCCTTCGACTTTCAACTCTTTTTACTCTTTTATAATTAAAAATAGCTTTAGATTCACGATGATTCTTTGAAAATGTTTCATTGTGATGTTTTAGGGGTGCGTAATAGGATTTTCTTTTTATATAACGATGTTGTAGGTATAGTTGGGGTTATTTTATAAAAAAATAATTAGCATCAATTGAGTTTACATGTATTTTTTTATTTATTCATAATAATAGAAAATAACACATATGTTACAGAAAGTTATATTTAACAAAAATATTCGACAGTCTTATATACAGTTATCTTTTATCTAATAATATTTTTAGGATTTTTTTAACATAAACGTTATAAATTGAACAATATATAGTTAATTTGAGTTTCAATGTATTATAGAAAGTAAGTAATTTTAGAAAAAACTCAGTGATTGATGAAAAATAGTCACTATTTTATATGAAGTGATCATCAATCAAAACAGAGTTTCATTTGAACTAAAAAAATTTGAACCTCAAATTTTAAAATATAAATACGCACTTCAGTAATAAATTACTTTTATTTTAAAATAAACGTTCAAATTTTGCATCGAATAATTAATCCATAATAAAAATTCTCGAGCACATTAAAACCAACAACCTTCCAAAACACAAAAAAACTCATTGAATATACAAAATAAATACAATAAAAACCACGTACACATCCACCCGAATTACTCAAGCACCAATTACACAAACACACGTACACTCACATATATACTGAACATATTCATCGAATTACCTCAAATTATTCAAACCTCATTTGGGCGACCCTTTACCACTTTGCGTCGAACTTGTAGACTTGCCTTCGCGAGTGGTAGCCTTCCTGCCGTAGTTCTCGTAGGCGTTCCCATAAGGCCCTGCAGGACCTTCCCCATAAGGACCCCCATAGGGTCTGTTGAATATTCCGAAATTGCCACCTGCAATTGTACGTGAATTGAAAATATTTCCGAGGGGCGCAATTAGATAAAAGTGACCCGCGCGTTTAGTATGGCAAAGCGTTTATTGTGCGATTTGTATGCAAATTTGTCGTGTTTCGAAGAACGACGTATGTTGGGTTAATGATTTTATATTATTTTGTATGAATAGATTATGCGGTGTTTGTTAAGCGTTTAATTTTTGCATAAGTGGGCTCGTGCTTTGTTAATTTGTTAATGCGCACTTTTCATAGGTAGTTCCATTGAGCTCGTGTTAATTCATGCAAATAGTGATTTAATTTATTTATATAATCAATGAATATATTATATATAATTTTTCAACAATAAATTATGCATAGTATGTTCAGTAGATGAATAAGCAAATTAACTTAAGACTCTTTGGAAAATTATTAATTTTAGTATTAGACTTTTCAATGAGAAATCTTCATATAGATAAAAAATGCGTTAGCATTTAACGATATTCAAAAGAAATTATATAAATTGCATATAATGATATATAAATTGAAACAATTAAATATATTATCGTATGTAATTATATTAATAATATATATAAAAAAAAACACTTCGACCATACAGATACATGAAATCGTATATCATGTTACGATCGAATGGACTCCTTTCGCATCCGTTGCAATAAATATACTACAGATCGACAACCGAGACCGCAAATCAACGGTTTCACACAAAACGTCCGCCATATACACCGATACGTTTTCCCCGAGGGAAAATTCCATTTTCCAGAACAGACCCGGCTCATGACGAACGTCTGGTCACGTAGAGCGAATATCATAACGCTCTTCAACTGTTGCGAAAGTTCAATCCGTCTTTCGTATGTGTATGTACGTGAAAAACTACAAATATATATGCCGTTTTGTTCCTGAACTCCATTTAAGGTTTTTCGGTACTTTGTTATAATTCTGGATCCATTGACGGAACGAAAATATACATTATGACAAAAATGACGTTACATTTTCGAAAGGTTGAATTGTTTTGTTGTACGAATCTAATTTTTGTCTCTTATTGTATTACGCGTAATCCCAGTTTTGTGTGTTAGCATGAGAGGATTACGCGAACGAATGTCAAAGGGGGATTCGAATGAAATTACATTTCAAAGAATTGTTTTGTGATCTGTATAATAAGAATAATTCAAGATTGGATGAAATGAAAATTGATACATTTTTCATATTCTGTCAAAGTAATTGAAAAACCTTCTCTTTCAGTACTAAAATCCGTAACTGAGAGTGCGCGAAAATCTAAATCGAAAAAAGTTTCCATCGAAATTTCCCAGAACGCACTTGCGCCGAGGAAAATTTCGAAAAAATATATTAAAATATTCAAACCCGAGAGGATCAGCGTAACAGAAAAACATTTCAACCCGCCGACAAACAACTCCAAATTAGCACAGCAGACGAGAAGTCGGCACGTGCTGCACCGCAATTTACATTTTACACGAGCCGACGGCAAAACGGCGGCTCTCCACTTCCAATAATTACCCGCAGCCGATGGCTTTGCGCAAAACGAGGCCCGATGAAATAAGAGGCGATGCGCGCATATTTCTTCGGGTGTGCATAACGCGCGTTCGCCCGCTGGGGATACGCTGAATGGACGCGAGCCGCCGTTTGAGGGGCGCTGGTGTGCGCTCTTTGGCCGAATTCGGCGTTTCAGCAGCCGCAGGGTCCTTTGAATGTGCTGAAAGTGCAGTGTGTGTGTGTGGAAGTCGGTCGTTTATGGATTGAAAAAAAAACCGGTTGAAGAAATTCAAATAATAAAAGTTTAGCAGTCAAGTTTAAAATTAAGCGAAAGTACGTATTTTCAGTAAAGTGTCGGTATCCGTGTTTTTTTTAATTTCGAAAAAACACACACACACATA
>JAOXNN020000050.1:472621-507536 GCA_028571205.2 Hydropsyche betteni | reverse complement strand
GGAACACATTGTTTTAGGTTGAAGTGCGTCCATATGGTTTATGGGCGTACTTCAACCCAAAACAATGTGTTCCATTATAAATCGCGCCGCGACTAATCGCCTGTGGGCGCCTGGTCTTAGTACTGAATTTTTTTATATTTTAATGATGCAAAACCTTCTCGACAAAAATACATATACACACCGATTTTCATAGTGATCAGTTGAACGATGTTGGAGTGAAACGACGTATAATAAATATACAAATATTTATTTTTATATATATTTATATTAATATATAGATACAGATTATGGTTTTTGATTTAAGATTCATCTATGAGAGAATTCTATAGGGGAGACTTGTCTAATTCCATGACACATCTAATTCTCTGTTGGTCAGAATAAAGTTGATTTTTTAAAATAATGCCAACGTAAACTATCACAGAATTATATAACCACTATCGCGGAATAAGTCGTCTCAGGTTGATCATTTGAGATGTTACAAAAAATTGATGATGAATTACATCTAAATAATGTTTGATGAAAAAGAAGGTTGATGCTTTATGATTGTAAGCTTTGTATTAATTATTTAATTATAGAATACAAGATAATGACAAACAATCATTTAGTATTACAAAATTAGACAAGTTTTAATTTTTTGAATATAGTCGATTGAGTAATATGTTCCATATTTTGAAGAGTTTCGTTAATCACTTACTTTCGAAAATAATTTAAAACGATTGAAACTATTTTCAAACAAATCATTCCATACATTTTTTTTCAACAGTATAAAAAAAGTATATTCTTAATTCTGATTATTCGAAACGAATCTAGTTCCGACTTTTTCCAAATGAATAGAAAAGCACTTAAAAACTGCATACTTAGAATACGAAACTGTTTTGCATATTCGCAAGCATATTTTCTTAAACAGAATACATTTCAGATGCAAATTGAAACAATGCAATCTCCATTCTCATAGAGATTTGCAATCATCGCCCGGCTGAAAAACGGACAACAACCGTTCATATACATAAAAATCCTCGACTAAAGGGGTCACCGTTTTTTCAGTCGAAGCCTCCGGAGTACTTCCGCATGCAAATATAGGTGCATTCAGAGAGAAAGAGTCGGATTTTGTTCCGGAAACAATTAAGTATTCATATGCATGTGCCGCGGGTGCAAAACCGCACTGCAGCAGTGCATTTTTCACGCGCCGGGATTATGCGATGCGGCCAAAAGAGATTGGCGGATTTTCGCCTCGGACTGTAATCGTGGTCGATCTGCTTCATATTATAAATATTCTTTCACGTATGAGGTCTTCAGTTTGTTGAAAATAAATAAAAAGTCGAACGAAACCGGTGCGTTTTATTCCAGAACGCTATGGGAATCGATGGGGAAAAAACGGCGTGGGATAAAAATGAAACGGGTGCATTTTCCGATTTGTGCATTTGATGCATATTGGGATTTTTGATACGTTAAATTGAAAACGAGATGCAAAATAAAATATTCAATCGCCAATATGATGAAATGTTGAATGGCTGCGTTGTGGAAATTTCAAAGTTTTCGCCGACTAATGCAATCACGATAATTAGTCTTTTGCGGTCGCTATGGTATATTATGTTTATTTTTGTTTGTTTTCAAATGAACGGGTTCATTATTTTCACAATATTGAAAAAAAGTCCGTTTATAAAAAATTGGTTTTTTTATGCATTTGATATTATGGACGAAAATTTTTTCAGATATTTAACATCATAGTAGAATATTAATGAATCAACATGTAATTCAATACGATAGTAGTATATAATATTATATAAAAAATCAAAAGTTTGAAAAAGCTTTTCTGTGAATTAGTTCAATTAAAAGTTATATTAAATAAGACGGTGCTCAGTTTATAAACTCTTAGAATACGTCTAATTAAAAGATGGATTTCAGCACACTCATAATTACTATTTTTTTTTTATAAAATATGAAAAGAATATTTAATTACACAGTGCAAAATATTATTGTATAAGTTCTAAAAATCACAAAATAATCCAATTATAAAAATTAGAAAACGTGCATTTTTTTAATTTTAATAATTACTCAGTGCTTGTGCAACGTAAAAAACACACCATTCAAATACAATAATTTGAACCTGGAAATCCATATCTGTAAGGTCCCACCAGTACACCGTTCGCATGACCGTTAACGAAATGAGGTTTCCTATAGAAATGTGGACCCTGCAGGCCAGTGGGACCTCCAGGACCAACCAGTATCCCGTTGGCCACAGAATGCGGTTTGCCGCTACCTGTTTCGGGACACAACCACATCATTAAGCAAATATAATAAAAATGAAAAGCTCAGACGTCATACATCAAAGTCCGCGTGGACGCAGATGGGTCAATGGTAAGCGGAAGTTTCGCACCGTTTCGATTTTTGCGGTCTCCAAAGTAAGAAGAACAAGAACGAAGCAGAAAAGCATTGCCACTAACTCGTGTAGCTCAAAAATAGCTTAAAAGCATTCCCTCCACCGGAATTGCTTGCTCTCGCCGGCCTCTGAACTGCTCCGGCCTCGAAGACTCGGTAAGTGCCCGAACCTGGTCTGTTGGGGTTCTGCTGGTGGTTAACAACCCTGTAAACTAGTCCTCCACCATTGTTATGAGGTCTGTTTGTCTGTCTAGTCACTGGTCGTATTAATTGTCCAACGACAGGGGTGTTTAAACGTCCGTTTGGTGTTCTGACTCCTACTATTTTGTATAGGCAGTTTTTCGTCTTGTTACAGTTTGGGGTGTTGTTTTTGTAAGGTGCATTTTGTGTCGTCGTAGCTGCCAAGTTATTGTTTTGCCAGTTTTGTGCTTGGTTATTGTTTGAGTTTATATTTTGTGTCTTTTGACCTGGGATTGGGTCTATTGGTCCTCCGGGACCTACTAAAACACCATTTGCAGCAGAATGATAAGGTGGACGTCTAATTGGTCCTCCAGGTCTCAAAGGGCCAAAAGGTCCTCCAGGTCCTCCAGGTCCTCCTGGTCTTAATGGTCCTAAAGGTCCTCCATGACCTCCTCCAATTGGTCCTCCAATGGGTCCTCCAATAGGTCCTCCAATAGGTCCTCCAAATCCTGGTCTATCATAACAGCACATAACTTTACCGGGAGCACATTGACCCTAAAATGAGATCGAATTTAAATAATATGAATAAAATTTATTGAAACATAATATTTTGTTATAAACCTACTCCGAATCCTCCAGGTGTTGGACAGTTATATTTATTGATACATGAACATTTTCCTTGATTTCCTTGTCCTCCTGCCCAAGGACCCGGATAAGGACCTTCTATACCTGGCGGTATCGGCCTGCTTGGTCTGAAACGGAAATAAATCAACATATGAAAATAAAGCACACGTTCGTATTACGTTTTTTTTTTGCGAGGGCGTTTCACAAGATTGATCGTGTTTTATTTTTCATTATTTGTTTATTTATATTCATTATACGGAAAAAAATAAAATTTCCGCCAAAAACCTTCGATGAAAGAAGTCGGAGCGAGCCGGGGCGGGGTTTTGAAAAAAAAGGAAAACGTATTCATAAATTCCGAAAGATGAAAACAACGGCCAGTTTATTGGCACTTTCGGGGGTCGGCAACGTTTTTCCGAATTTCGAAAATTTAATTAGACACACCCCTACGCGTCGAATAACGTACAGGCAAATGGCGAATATGTCGAAAAATTCGCTGCAATATCCCGACGACGCGATAAAAATTCGAGTCGGTGCATTTTATGCTGCAATTTTGTCAGTTCGCCGTTAAGCGAACGTTACATGGTGCAATATTGTGAGCGTCTATTTTTATTGGGCTATAATAGTGAAAATATGAAATGGGAGGCGTGCATGCAGAATGTAACCGTATTCGCGTCACGGAAAACATAATAATGTATGTTGTTTAATATGAAGTGTGGTCACAATGTAATTATAGATGCATTTGAACGGTCGACGTGTATTATAATGGTAATTATCGCGCTGACAGCGCAAATGAATAAAGTGATGTCGAGTTTAACGCCGCTGTTACTAATATAATATTCTAATTTTGTATCGATGTATACGTTGATTAATTTGATTGATATTGTCAATTAAAATATAATGTTGGTAATTATGTGGAATGTATTATAATTTGTGAGTTAGCGGTACACCGCTACTACAATCTAGTTGAATACATCGATTTCTATCGACCTTGTATGTTAAATAAAGTTTGAAGGGATTAATCAACAGATGTGTTATATATCACTTATTTTAATATCTAATATGAAAATTAACTTTTTCAATTAAGTTTGTAAAAAAATGTATACACTTTTCAGTATTTTTATTGTCAGAATAACTTTTTGTACAGTCATTGATTTTGGTGATAGATTATTTAAAAAAAATCGTAGTAATAAATTGAAAAAAATATATTAATAACAATCTCGAAAGGCTTGTTATTTTGACAATGTCAATTTGTAAAATCGATAGTTGACAACCCCTGCTTTGGCCCGTCGAAGCGAGCGCGCGTTGGGCGGAAGCCAGGAGTCTTTCAGCGTGAATTATTACTTATTGAAAACCGTACGAAAATTAAGCCTATTGAAATATCAAAGGGAAGAATGAAATGTGGGAATACGTTGGTCCAAAATATATTTACGATTTTGAAAAAAAAAAATAAAACATATATTCGAAAAACCAAGCGACAAAAAGAGACTGCGATATTTGACATTTTTCACGCACAAACCAGACGTTTGACATGCGTACGCTTAATAAGCTTTCGAGAGTGTATATAAATACATCAGTCAAACAAATCCAGATTTTTGATATTCGTGTAACTGTTATTAGTAACGATTAGTCAAGTAAACGAACCGACGATTTTTTTGATTAAAGCCGAGCTCGCTCCAGCCCGCGATACAGCATGGGAAATTCCGAGAATTTTCTTTCAAGCATCCGAGAAGAATTCTGTAGCCGAGTACTCGCACAGAATGAAATCAACGAATTTGAATGAGAATAAAATAAATCCAGCGAAGAATCACAAAATAAAATTACGCAACGGCATTTCGAATGCGAAAATCTAAATATCTCCGCGTATTTCTTGCCGATGTTATTAATAATGCTTCGACCTTTTAACTCTTATTGATATAGATCACTCGGTTACACCCACTCGGACGTCCGCCGGTTATTGTTGATTTGACCATAAGCCAAAATTTCGTCCTGCTCAACACTTTTGATTTATCACGAAGAGTTATTTGGTAAATAATTCCGTTCGATGCGATTAATCCGACGTGCGTAAGATCCATAAGTCAATCCGGACGTTTGCGAAATATTTAAGTGACGGGAATCGTTAATTTATTTCACGATGATTTGTCCTATTTATCAAAATGAAGCATTTTATATTTTTCATGTATAACCATTTATAAAAAAAAGTTTTTTTTATTGAATAAGAAATATTAGTTATTTTCGAAAAGTGGTCATATTTTTGAACACCACATAGAATCATTATAATTTTAGATATATTTGATACCTTTAGAATGAGTAAATATATTTTTATATACTAAAAGGTCATCTGCCACGTTTAACAAGCGCATCGAAACCTCAATATCCATCCCCAACCATACATCACGAACTAGCGAAAATAACCGATAATTTCCGCATACACAAATAGAATTTTAGGTTCGAAATTCGACACCTAATTCGATTCCGTTCACGCTACGCCCGCTCGAAAGCCAAAGCCGCCAAATAGATTTCGCCAAACGAAAAATAGTCGTCCGAAAATAGCCGTCGAAACTATTTTAATATGGTGATCTCGGTGTCGATTTTGGAGAAAGGCGCGCGCGCGGAAAGGGCCGCTTTTAAACCGCAAACTTTTCCAATATGCGAGCCCTCGCAAAGGGGCCATTATGAAAAAAATGCCGGTTAGTTTGGGGGGGAAGAGGTTTTCAAGCGCATCGTCGTTCCCGCCAAATTGTGAATATTCGCCGTGATGAATCGGCAAAGTTGGCGCTTCGGAGCTGGGTGTGTGTTCGCGAGTGGTTTTTGTGACGTCTGAAGGGGGTGGTCGTTCAGTTTTGAGAGGAAGGGTTGAAGGTTTTGTTTGAAATTTTTATTTTGAGAAATGTTAGTTGTATATTTAGAATATGAGGGAAAATCTCTGCGATGAGCGTAAGCGTTAAACGTATTTTTTTATCCAAACGCGACGCTGAGAATGCATTCGAAATGCTGAAATGTGTACTCTTTAGTTTTTCTGATTAATAAGATACACTTGCTATAGAATCTCACTATATCACAAGTTTTATTAAATCTTTAAACGTGTTTAATGTCAATTGAGACATTAGATGAGTTTAAGAAAATCTGTATGTTAGTTAAATTGTATTCGATTAAAAACCGCAAGTGACTTGACACGTAGTTAGAATGAAGACTGAAAATTTCGATTGAAATTTCACAACAGATTTTAATTAGAAGTCGGAATTATGGCGCGAAAGTTTCGATTGAAACTTTAAATTGAACGTTGAACGTGTTGGTTCACGTGTTTACATTTTTTAATTAAAAACCTGCGACTGATTGCATGTTTGATTGGAATGGCGTTAAAAATATTTTGAAAAACGTTACTAGAGTTTACTGTTCAAACATAATTAATTTGAAGGTTTGAAGTATGCTTGCTATTTGGATTAAGAAATTTTAAATTTTTTAACTTCATTGTTAATTTTTATAAATGAAAACTCGATCGTAAAATGCAGAATATATATTTTTTTTGGCACATAGATTATTTTAAAAAAGTTCATAATAAATATGAGCACTATTTCTTTTTCTTATTTTCTACATCCTGTTACTTCGTAGGAATGCAATGCGAAACAAATCATTCTGACAAATCGACAAAGTTTGACCACTAAGCTCTATATTCGTACGAATAAATGAAAAAATATATTACTTTATTACTTTGCACTTTTATATTTCGGACGTATGAATAATGGATGGGGCAATAAGGAAGGGTTGAAAAGAATACGAGTCGAATGTTCGAGAAAATTTGAATGCGTAAAAAGGGCGCTGTCGACTTTCAAGTATTAATTACACAATGGACGTACCTGGAAGGAATAACAAAACTTAAAAGAAAAACACAAAGAGAATTTGAAAAATCGAGTAAAAATAATGAGATTGAGTTCCTCATCCACCTTTTGATGTCGACGGGCACCGAAAAGTTATAATTTCAAAGGGCTGCCGCTGCTATGTTACTCTTTCGCTTTTTTTCCCGTACACCCCGAGTAGGAAGCCGTAATGTAAATTTCATTCTTCACTCCGGCATGTATAAAGTTTTACTTTTCGGGTTGAAAGAAGCGAGTTGAGTGAGAGAAAAAAAATATTTATACGTATATAAAAAAATACAAACGACCCACCGAGGTGAAGTCAAATAAAAGAAATAACGCAAGCGAAAAATGAAAACGCGTTTTGCGGAAAAGCGCGCAAAGCTCTTAGATTATCCATGGATTGAATTTTACGCCCATATTGACTAAAATTAGCTAATTTATGTATTTCTGTAATACATACATGATTTTAGAATAAATTGAAAAAATATTTCGATGGAAATATCGATAGTCTCACCTGAATGGGGCGTTATTGGATGAGAATTTGTCCGGTCTTCCAGGATAAAATCCGTTTCCTCCTGGATATCCACCGGGATATCCACCAGGATATCCACCAGGATTTCCTCCTTGGAACCTGTCTCCATCATATCCATATCCTGCTTGTCCTTGTTGATAGCGATCTCCGTCATACGGGTACTGTCCACCTCCTTGAGGATATTGACCACCGTATCCTTGAGAGTATTGACCACCTCCTTGGGGATATTGTCCGTATCCTCCACCGCCTTGATATCCTTGATTGTATGGTCCATTGTAGTCGTTAGGCCTGAAAGAGTTGTTGTTGGAGTCGTTTTCTTCAGACGATTCGTCAGAATTGCTACGTTATTTTCCAACAACCAACCAGAGGGAAGTAAATGTTAGTTATTACTCTACTAATATTATGGTAAGCTTTAATATTTTGTTACTAAACTAGAGTTTTATTATTATTATGATATTACACAGTATCAACTGGATATTTTTTAGTGTTTGTAAAGTGCATAATATGCAAGGCTATTTGAAACTAGGTTAATTACGTTTGACGGTAATTAAAATTTTGAACAGTCCATGCACGTAAGCGCATATTTTACAGTTAATCGAGCGCAATTAGTATGCATAAATTATATGACCTCGGGGTAATATTCGAGTAAATATGAATTTATTAAAAAAGTATCACATATCAAAATGTTGTGAAATGTTTTTATGAAGCTGTCATCGATTAATATAATATTAAACTATTGGGAAATGTTTACATGCAATTTAAATAAGAACCGCTAAAACCGTGTTTATTTATTCGAGTGTTTTATATGAAATTTATACCCGTTTTATTACGCCTCCTCTTATAAACATTGGGTTAATTATCACTCAAATTTATTAATGTAAATATTTTTTCATTTATAGCGCAATATTGTTGGCTACGGAAGAAAGGAAGATTTAGTAGCATTTAAGTTTCACCAAAATATACAAATTTGAAAGTAAATCAGTTTTAATACTACTATAAAAACAAATTACAATATAAATTACAAATTAACCACAATAAATTGATACTACAATTATATCTACTGTTCAAATTAACATTACGAAAATAAAATTACAAGCAATACACATTAAAAACAAACAAATTTACTAATAAAACATAATACCCATAATCCGATTGAGGTTTTTGAGTGTATTTATTTTTATTATAAGAAGATTCAGCTTGATCGTCCAACTTCAATTTAATCTGACCGAACGCTTGTTGGTTGGAACTCGAAGCGCCATCATCAATAGACCTCCTGTTATCGTTCCAAACCCACTTCCGATCATCAGCAGACGTCGAACAAATTCCCAAAAGCACGACAGCCAATAAGAACCGACCTACGAACAAACAGACATAAAATTGAGACAACATCAAGTGACGAAACGAATGAAAACAACGTTAACTCCCAAACGGTCCGATAATAAGGGCGGGTTTTTCGCGTGCAATTTCGGCGATGATGGCGCGCTTATTCACAAGATACGGGCCCCGCAAATAGGGCATGCTCATTATGATTTTATCTAACCTTAGCCCGAAATTCTGTAGTGTCAGTTATAATTTATTAGGGAAGCCATTAGCCTGTCGGAGAAATTAACGCAGGAAATGAGATCAACGGGGAGAGGCGGGCATATCCCTTAAGGCGATCGACCTAGCCTCAAAGGTTCAAAGGTGGTTTCCTTACAAGGAGTTTTTTTTTTTAAATTCAAACGTTAATGACTCATGTTAGTACCTAGACACGAAATCGCTAATTAAAATTTAACGTGTGTACCTAAACGTATATCAAAGCACACAGTCGTTATGATCTTGGTAATCATAATTAAGCGACCCGGCACACTTGATTTTGGGTTGAGTTTACGGCCTTATGATGTTTCTTGTAGTGCAAACGAGCCTTAATGCATTGCCACTTGGTGGTGTTGAAATTGATTAAAATACCTTCGGATGGTGATTTAATAAGGTCGAAGGATCGCTGTGGCTCGTTTTTATTGCGGCGATTTAATGAGAAACGTGCTGGAAAAACTCGGAAAAGCTATACGGAATGGTGTTCATCAGTCAAACGTAACGCCCAAGCGAAACTTTCAAACTGCCTAGTTCCGGTCGATAAATTTTTCTCGCTGGGAAATCTTTTCTTTGGGGATAATTTTATTACGATCGAAAGTCGGAAGAGACGGCCGTCGGTTAATGGGTTAACGTTCGTCGCGAACGACCATTATATTGTATTAACAATGTTTTTATGTACATACAAAACAAAATATATAAAATCGAAATATTTGTACTTTTTAAATTATACATATGAAACAACTATTAAACATATTCACAAAAAAGAATATGGGTTTGTAGAAATAATATTAAACATTTTATGATCTCTAAAAATTTCTTCAACTGGCTTTGACATTACTGCTCGTTCAAAGTATCAAAGAAAGACATCTGGTTTTCAATGAACGCATTTTTGCTTCGGAAAATGCAGGCTGTTTTAAATTGAAAAAAAATATTTGAAAAAAAAACTTCAAACACACTATAAGAATGCAGAATAATAACTGGCGCAAAAAAAATTAAAAAAACCTCTAACAAAGGCGATGTGAATGCGACCACTCTGAGATTCCATACAGCAGTTCCCGATTTCAAGCAGAATGAAAACACACTTAAAACTCGTTCATATTTCATAAACTTACCGTTCCCGGTTTTAAGCAATCGATCGCTCTAGTATCCATTTCGCGAAGAAATTGTGGTAAATTCAAGAAGAACGTTTAATAATATTTCTAATATTCCGCAGTAATTTACGTGAAAAACGGAATATTCGAGCTAATAAAATTCCGTGGACATTTGGAGAATATGCACTCGGTAGCGTCAGACGGTCCTCAATGTCACCACTTGGCTTTGCGGTTGTTCTAATGAACATGTTCCTTTCAGAGCTTTCCAAACGATGAAATTTCCATTTAAATATACGAAAGAATATTTCAGTACAGCTTTATGTGTTTCAATATTTGGAATTTTCGCATCAATCAGCGGATTTTACGAAGGCGCACGAACGTTGTTTTTATTTCAATAAATTTTGTCGAGATCAAAGATCGACAACGTTGTTACGTCACGTTCAATTTTTATTAACAATTCGACCGAGCCCAACGGGCTCGTGCTGGAAAAATAAAACATTTGTTTGTTGCGTACGCAACTTGAATAAGTAAATGCTCATTTTCTAGTCTCGTTGTTTTTGCCAATGTGTGCCGCCGGCTTCCGTTTTTCCTACGCACAAGGAAACTTTTACTGAAATCCACATATTACGTTTGGTAATACGAAAAAATAAAGCAAATGAATACTCTAATATTTCAAGATATGAAAGTAATTTTGAATGTATCGAATATATAAACGAATTTTCTTTGTGCGACGAGTGAAAATATAAATGTGATATTAATTTTTTCGAATAAATATGTGATGATGTGCCCATAAATTAGTGCTCAAGCTCCAATTAGTAATCAAGTTTCTTTCATTTCGAGATAGTTAAAAGTTTGTGTTTGAAATAATTAAAAAATATTTTTCTATTGTACAATACAATGTCTTAAAATTTATTTGGTCTACTAGATTTATATTTTTTTTAGCATTTCTAATTTAAAAAAATCGACTTTTTTGTTCTACAATTTTATTTGGTAAAATTGTAAAAATTATAACACATTTATGTTTAAAAAAACTCTAAAACATACTTCTAAAAAAATCTATATAGAAAGAAGTGAAAATTTTGAGATAAATCATAAAATTAAAAAATACCGTTTTGAAAACTATTTTTTTATTATTGTTTTTTAAATTATAAGTTGATATTTTTCATAGCTAGTTTATAAGCTATAGTGACTGCTAATAATCATTATTAGAAAAAAATTATCACAATCAAAGATATTGACGTTTTTATCTGTTCCCGTTTGGGAACCGTGGTTGATGCCATATTAAATAGCACATCATATAAAATTTGGTTGTATGTATTTGTTAAAATTGACAAATGATAACATACTAAGGCTTAGAAAAATCTGAAGTATGTTTAATTTTTTACTACTCAACAATATAGAAAGCTTGAAAATTCTAATACAAATATAATTCAAAGCAATTTTTTATTAAAAAAAAATCACAAAATTAAGATTGACATATCCTGAACTCGGCGTTGACGAGGTCCTCGACGGGCCACCATTAACGTGCGCCTCCGGCTAATTGAAGTGCAATTGCATCTACCTTGTGCAAATTATCCCGCTCCTGGACGATATAAGTTGCCTTTGAGAATGTGAACCGAATGCCCAAGATCGAACTGCTCCAGATTGAACTAAATTGATTAAGCCTGACACTCCAGGATTCGGATCGGGCACTAAATATGTCGAGTCCATTACACGGACATTTCTCCCACTGAACGCTCGATGATCGGATCCGTTGATAAACAAGCAAATCAATTTATCGCTCGATTTGCTTGTCGCTATTCAGATTAGATTAGACGATTTTATATACACGGTTTGGGATTGGTTCTATGTGCGATTTGGGCTTCGGCGAATTGTACACGGTCCACCAAAACGGGCGATTAACGAATAATTAAATTAAAATATAATTTTTCAATACAGATTATTACTTCAAAATTGAAATTTTTAAAGTGAATTCTTTAAGTTACATATGTTTTTGATGGACTTTGTATATAGCAAAGTTGAAAACTATGTATCAGTACCGAGAATTTAATAATCAAATAATCGATAATATGAAATATTTAAAAAGAAAATAATTATTTAAGTGGAATTGAATGTAAATTTCAAATAATCATCAGGTGTTTCGTCCAGGTGAGAGAGCGCGAAGAGAGTTTGGGTCGCCGCGAGTTAACGGCGCACTAACTTTTCCATCGTCGGGCTATTAGGCCCTAATTGACTTATGTTACTTGAAATTCCGCATTGTACCCTCGGACAGGCCCTCCGTCCGAGTCCTGAAGGAGAATGGGTGGAGGACACGGCCCACGGGAACCGGAAACTTTTTAATAATTAACCCGATCGCCGGCAGAGTCTGGAGGGCGAATCTAATATCCCTTTCCTGGTGTTAAGGTTTCAAAGGAGTACGGTTCGAACGTGATTATACGTTTTATGTTGAAAGCGAGTTGTTATGTTGTATTGGATTGTTTCGGGTGAATGGTTAGGATGGGTTCCTTTTGAATTTTAAGCATTTTATGTACAGATTTTTGAAATTGTATGAAGGGAGTGTAATCCCGAAGGCATTAATGTAAAGAACAAAGAAAAATGTAATGGTTGGAAGTATTTGTTTTTTTTTATATATTAGTTTGATTGCGTTGTTTTATTTTCAAGATATATCGAACAGTTCTTCGATTTCAATAAATTAAAATATATTATATAAGTACTATGTATGCGTTCTCACGCATTGAAAATAAAATTTTATTATAAATGAATAAATTTGATTATAAATAATTTTTTTATTAAATTTACATAAATAACTTCAAACAATTATATTTTTTTAAATAATAATAATCGGAATCGTTAGAAATTCATTCTTTGTTCATTTTTTTTTTCATTTTCAGTTCATACGTTGACGCAATTTTAAATATGTCACTTCAAATAATAATAAAATAAAACATGACTTCTTCCACTGTACTATAATTCTAATTAAAAATTATTATTATTATTATTTTTAATCAAATTAAATAATTTCCCCGTGACGCACACACTACACGCACGCATATAATTCGTAATGAGTGTCACATCGTTAGCGTAACGTGAAGCATTTTACGATGCAATCTCCAGCGCCCTCAATTACGCAGAATTATTGTAGTGGGCGGAAAAAGGGGCGGCCGCGGAATGGTGGGTACTTCGTTTTGTTTCCAGAGCAAACAGTTGACACGTTAGTGCCGGAATGATATACAGGACAAGCCCTCGAAGGACCCCGTTCCATGAATGCTATATGAAATTTTCACGAGCGCGCCACGTTTACACAGGAAAATAGAGTATATGTCAACGCGCATATATTATATCTGAATAGATTTAGTACATAGCGGTAAAACTTGAAAATTGATGTAAGCCTACCGATTATGTACCGCGTCGCTCCGGCCTCTGTAGGTTGGCTTAATAAATTAATTTGGTCAATCTCGGTGTTGGAACTTTGGACATAATTAAAATGAAAAATTTATGCAAGAACGTTCCCTTCGGTAGTCCTATCGCAGCCTACTTTCGCGTTGTCAGAGGAACGCTGGCATCGAAACTTTTTCGCAAATAATCCAGAAATGTCCGTCGAAGTTCCTCTGAAGGGAAATAGATAGAAACGGGTGAAAAACTCTACTTTGTTACTTTGGCGATTCGTCTTTGCAATGCGCAACTATGTTATACGAGAACAAAACGATGGAACTTCTAAGGAAATCGTGTGAAATAATAAGATCTCGAGTTTCGACTTTCATAAAAAATTTACATGTTACATCAAGAAGAATATTCATTTTTGAAAATTTAGGAAAGTCTGAATCACATTATCTCATAAATTATATATGCAACGTTTATGTAACGCGATGAAGGGTAATAAAATTTTGTAAAACGTTTCGGTGCTGCTGTATGCACGAAAATTGCATTTCTAGCATGACTAGAAACGTTTTCCTTCGGGATGAAGATTCTGTGGGTATCTCATTAATTTCAGATTATTTAACGTGATTCACTTAACGTCAAAAATAATGACTTTTCGCGGGAAAACTTTAAACGCAAAAGCCAACGGACGTAATGTACGAGGCGTCTGCTGCGCGACATGTTATGAATACAAAGGTAATCAACCAAAATTTCATTTAGAACCACATAAAAGATATATGTATGAGAAATCTTATTATCCGAGAATATTATATTATCATTGTGTGTATTTTGAACGCACACATGAAATAGAAAATTCATTTTTTCACGAAAATCCACGTTATTATAATATTTTGAAAATGTTAAAGTTAACTAACGCCACGTTCGATGTAGACTAGGCGATTATAAACTTCGACGGTATTATGGGAACATTTCTGATTTTGTTATGCACAACCTTTTGGACCTTTTGTGTGATGTAAAACTAGTTTAAAATTTTCATAATTTTATTACGGGTGGAAAAATTGAAAAAGTTTGATGTAATTGGGCTGTCGCCTTTTTTACAAAAGTTAAATAATGTTGAAAAAATATGCTTTACGATCCGTTTGCTATTTTGTTATTTATTCAATTACTTTTAAAAGCAACATACTATTATAAAGCTATTAGTATTTTTTTATAATAGGAATTTTTTTTTTCATATTTTCCATATTTTTTAAATTTAAAATTTATTATTAAAAAGCAAACTCATACGTAAAATATTTCAACCTTCAAATGGACCTATCAAATTTTTTCCTGAGACTTTTTTCCAGTTTGTCGCATATATTTTCACTATGAACCCAAAATAACCAAACGGATACATAAAAAGCTGACGACACCTTCTAGACGACATCTCCAGCGAAGTAGATTCACTATATTTACGGTTGCATAGGGCATACACCAGACACTGTATCGTTGATAGCTTTTCGCAGTACACACACGCAAATGCAATTATCCTGCAGCTGAATTATGGGCGAGAGTGCACATTCGAGGCGTGATTGCGAAAATTCTTACCACCCAACTCCACCGTGCGAGTATATATTGTGGTAAAAACAGTGGAGGATTTGGTATGGATATTCAAATATTCCATTCGAATTTTAAAGCTAAGCAGGTTGAAATGGATAAAAGTTTGATTGAAATATTGATTATTTCTAACTGTAATTATTGAGTCATATAGTGAAAATTTTAAATTGTAATTATTTCATCTTCAAAAATAATCGATTGAAATCTATAATTGATTTAAATTTGCAATCAATATACAAAAATATTTCATATGTATTTTCAGGATCCAACACTGTGTTGTGTGGGTGCATAAAATGTGCAACGTGATCGAAAATTGCAATATTTGATCGTCTCATATCACGTACGTGTATATGACGTTACTATGGTACGTTCGATTGGGAATTCTTCGTTTTCGTTCCCGTATTCGGTTTGTTATCCGATTCGATTTCACTTCATAACGGTTGAGCTTTGGATGCGAAAGCCACTATATTATTCTGTCTGTAATGAAAGTGTGATATTTTTTTTAAGTGATTTTTTTTATTTACAAGAAGGGATGCAGTTTCATTCGAATTGCATACGAGATTATCTCGTATAGAGAATATATAATATATCAAATAAAACTATATCAATTTATGTATTCGACTGACGCGAAAACACTCACTGATGCTGACTCTGAAAGCATGTCACATCTCTCTCGTGTTGTTTTTAACATTTTCCGAAATCTCGGCATCATAAATTGTATATACGTATGAGAATATGAGATTGACCCGAATTCGCTCTTCAGCGTCGCCTTTAATATGCATTGCGATGTCATTGTTTCATCGCGGACGTTCTGAAAAATGGCTTGCATTTTGCGTCAACGTGTTTTCGTCGTTTTTCCAGCTTTTCCAGAAGCGACCGAGAATTTCCCTCCTAAAGCGTCTTTGCAAGATAAATAACACCTAGCGTCGGCGAATTTCCGCGTATAAACAACGCCCCGTGCGCATTAACACCACCAAACCCGACTGACGTATTATTCGAGACAGATTTATTAAATATTGCGAAATACATATTTCATATCATTCGTTTCGAAAAATAATATCAGATGATTCCAAAAATATTAATGTTTTTCATAAACGAGCATTAAAATGGATATTATTTCGATCATCATTTCTTACAACGATAATCTCGGAAAAAAATATCTTGTAACTATGTGATTGTGATTTTCTAACTTTTTTAGGTTATAAAAATCTACAATCTGATTTGAATCCATATTTTTTATGTATCGAATTTTAGTTGCGAATTTGGAATGCTGACAGCGACGTTCGCAGAAAACAAAGGTTGCGTCGTTTGTTTTGTGTTGAACATTCGAGACGTATCCGAAATGTCCGAATCAATCGGATTACTTTAAATTCTGTCGATGTTACAAATACACAGCTTAAGTTGCAAGATCAATACGTAAGATATATATAAAATATGAGATCCGTTCTGAATATTTCAATGTTATGTCTAATCTGTTTGAGATAATGTATTCTGCCTAAAACGTAAATTCGGCAAGTTTTCCCGATAAGTTAATTCACTGTACATAAGCCTATTTCCTCAAATAATACCTTGTAGAAAATTTCACGTATGAATAATCATAAACGTGTTTTGTAAAAAAATAGATCTAAAATCAGAGGGCTTATCTTATTAAAACGTAGAATTTTTCAGTACTGTTATTCCATCATCGTTCAAGGAGATACAAATGCGACACGTCAAATATTACAAACGAACAAAGCGTTTTCTTTCACCGAAAAATTGAAACTAATGTCGGCGATTTTTCAACCCTTTTCAAAAGCGCTCTGCGTCACCCACAACAAAGCAATCTAGATTGTTTTTCGTACATGCAACAAATCAATTTCGTATATATCTGCACGTTTGCACATGAATGCACAAGAAAATGGCATCTGGATAAAAAAGTGGTGCAACCGCTGCACGACATTTCACATGCGAATATTCCAATCGGATCGAAACACAATACTTTTCTATGCGAAGATTTAAATATTTATTTTATAATGTGTTTATTTAATATTGATTTTTGTATTTGAGAATCATTTTGATTTGAATAAAAAAGTTAAACTAACTATAATTTAATAATACAGTAGTACCTCTATTAACCGGATTGATGTTTTTTTTAAATAGCAGATTTTACGATTTTTTACATGCGTCTAAAATTTTGCGAGTACGTAAAAAATGATATAGACTCATAATAAACTCAGTTATGAAGAATTGGGGGTGATCAAACTAAAATTTGACAGGAATTTTATTTAAAAAAAATTGGAGTTAAAAATTTCATAGTGTTAAATATCACGACTTCGTTAATTATAATATAGGGAACCGGTGAATACACTACCATTGCGATTTTAAATTATATTTATAAATTTTTCCGATATCAAATAACCAAAAATAGTAAAAATAAATAGACTGTAAAAACGTTGAAAAAATACTTGAAGTTTGCATATATTATATATGCACTAAAAATCTCCATAAATAATTTAATTAAATTTCTAATAAATTCATAATGTTTATATGATACAATTTTTTTCATGTTTCGATTATCTGGATAATTTACTATTCGGATCATTTCAATCCAAATAATTGAGGTTCTACTGTATTTCATTTACCAAACTTGCACTAGGAATTAAACGACCCCGCACCGATTTCACGGATTGAAAATTCTAAAAAGCACACTCAAGCACTATTTAAAACAAGGACCCCTTACACGTACGTGAATATCACACGTGTGTGGGTTTCGTTGGGCCGAGATAACGAAGACACGGCAAACAGTAGATTGTTTAGACGCGCACTGTTTGCTTCCCGGTCGACGCGTCGGAAACAAACACAGATGATATCGGGCTTTGTTTGCACCGCAAGAACATTTCTTATTTTCACTGCAAACACCCTTGTACGTGAAAATGTATACGAATGTGGAGGAAGCCTTAAGAGGACTCGTCCAGATTAGCGATCTTACTGAAAATGTTTGCAAAAATCGTATAATATGCAATGAATGTTCGCTTCGTAACGTATATCGTGAAATTTATATGAAGTGGTTTGGTTGGATACTAATCAATTTGCGATTTGATGGTATCGTGTTAAAATGGTTGAATAATTGGTTTTTCGATGCGAATGCGGTTAATATTGATGATGTGCGCCAGATACGCGACAATCTCTATACGAACTGTTAATTATTTTTATATCCGCTCAAATAGTATCCAATTTTCAATTTCGATATAAAAAATCACAGATTTTCGAAACAAAATTAAAAACTTTCAACCGTCACGTGTTCATAATGAAATTCATCACTTCGCAGCACGCAGCGGAGCGAGTTTGAAAATCGCGAAACTGCAAACTTCCCCAGTTGTTAAATGCCCCGCCATTGTTTTGTTTTATATTGCGAAAGAACGGTGGAAGACTTCGGCCTCGGCTCACCAGCAAACAGTGCAACGGATGCACTTCTTGCAGCAGACGTCGGTCTGATAAATTGGTGTTCGGGACATTAGTTACACGACTTCGAGTCTCGCTAATTGCCGCGAATACCGAAGCAGGCAGCCAACTAACTTTGTGAACTTTTAACCGAACGGGTTAAACTTTGCGGTTAAATATCATACGAAAGAAGCGCGGTTCTGAACGGTGGACGTGTGCTGAACTCTGATGGTCGTTTGTGGATTTCAACTGTTCTTTGTTCGAGTATGATTAGGACGATTAGTTCGTTTCGCTGTTTTTGTGACAATCGTTGATTATAATTGATATGGTTCGTTTGGTTCGTTGATATGGTGGTTAATTGGAATGATTCGTTTTTGGTTAAAGGTAAAAGTTTTATGTTTGAATCTTTTGGTTTGGACTAAAATGATAAGAAATATTTATAGAAATGAAGACTAACACTTAATGAGTGTTGAAAATAATTGAAGTTAAAGTATTATGAAAAAGAAAAATGATTGCATTATAATGAATTATTTTATAAATTTGATAAAAAAATAATGCATAAAAGTTTATTAAAACATGAAATTTACAAATCTTACCACTCATGTACTAATAGAATATTTAAATTTTATAAATACTAAAGCATTTTACTGATGTGTCGTAATTTTGGACGGTGTTCTATGAGCAACAATAAACCCGCTGAATTGAACGATTTAAAAATTCAATTAGAAATAACAAAGTAATCAAATGTGAAAGAATTTAATTTGATTGCATGTACTTAAGGTGGTTTTACTTTTAATGAAAGTCGAAGCTGTACACTCGAACGGTGACTCTTTAATATACAGTATTTACTGTACAGTCTGATGGAACCTTAGTCGTAAAATTCGCGCCAAGTGAGTAGCGTAAAAAGATAATTTAAACACAAATTGTCCCTACGACCTTTCTTTCTTAATTGTATCAAACGAAAATGCATTACTTTGTTTTTTGTTTTATGCAAATACGACAAACAGATGTCGCTAAACAAACGAGACCGGTGAAAGTTTCTGAAAGAATACCGTGATAAAAAGCGAGCAATTATTGCGTGTTTTAATCGATTGATTAATTAATTAGATGTAGATAATCTTCATTGTTTTGCGTATATATGAGATTGAGGTCGCATAGTTTCGTAGACTTATGAACAAAAAATCTGGTAAAAAAGTAAACGCCAAACTTTCATTGGAAGCTGTGAATTTCACATGTGATTATATGAATGAGAACTTGTGATTAGAATCATATAAATACTTAAAATATTTTCCTATTATTTATTTGTGAAATAAGTACAAAAGTATGTGGTTAATGAAATATTGTGTGAAAAATTTTGTATCAAAATTTTTTGTAAATATAGTCGATTCTTTGATTATTTTGAAATTTCATATTATCAATATTTAGGAATCGTATATAAAATTATACAGAAAATATGTTCTTATTTAATAAAAAATCCAAAAACATGATATTCTTATAGAATATTCTGCATATAAAAAGCATAGAAAAGTTTATGTACGTAGTTGTAAAATTTTCATACGAGGCATTGTTAATTGAACAAGTAGTACTTGCGAAGATGCGGAATATGAAGAAAGTCAGCCGAGCTAATTTCGGTTAGAGGTCGGTTCATTGTTCCCAGTTCGCTGGGAAAACTGCAACCGCTGAGTTTTCCTCAGAAAACTTATTGCATCTGACGGGGTGCATCCGCAATGGTCGTCGAGATCATATTGCAATTTATTTAAGACGAGACTGCTTCGAAGAAACCGCCGTTGAGTTTAAATTTATTACAATACGACTGGAACGACTTGAGATTGCCGTTTTTGCAAAAATAAAATGTTAAAAAAAATTATGACGCATAGTTATTTATCATGTACGCAAGTGACACCGAAGAAGACACTCGTGTCGTTAGAATGTCATTTATTAACAAAACAAACTGAAAAACGTTCGCCTTCCCTCGATACAATCATTACTCATTGTCGCTTCAATTGAATAGTAAGATATCGAGGTTGACGTTTTCGCATATAAAAATTGAATATTTTACGTATATGAAATTTTCAATTTATAATCTCAACGGGGAACACATCAGAAATGATTGATGGATAGTTCTATCATGCCTAACGCATATTTATAATAAATTCAATTAATGGTGAATATAAATAAAGTAGTGTTGATCGATAGTTCAAAAGTCAATGCGACCGAAAAAAAAGCGCGTATATTTACTACGCGTTTGAATATAGATTTTTACGAGTGTTTGATTTATACTACGGCTTCTGGATGGAAAAAGCACATTAAAATTAATGTGCTTGGTTTCCGTCCAAATCTCGACTTCTAAGTGATTAAGAGGCAAACATCCATAGAACACGAACGCAGCTGCATTCGAACGGAAAATCGCGCATAGATCCAAGCAAAACGCCCTTTTTTCGAAACATTTACATTTAATTATATTTAAATAAAGTCCACAAAAATTACACTTATAATTGATAACAGGTGAGACGTTGAAAGTTAGCAGTAATCCGGTACATACTTGCGCTGTACTAAAGTGGGTGAACGGGTGGACGGGAATGCATTTGTCAAGTAAACAAAGGAGCTCCCGGCAAAGTTCTCGTACTTCCGATCCTCACTATTTAAACTGGTTAGAACTAGTGGCAAGTGTCGATGGTGATGGCGACGCTGGTGGTAGTGAAAATAGTGGCAATTGAGGTTTTGTTGCACAATTATGCGCCGGTCGGACTTTTTTGCGCGGATGCCTATTCGTCTCAGCTGCACAATGGATTTGTTCGACGGCGGTGAAAAATTGCGCGATTTAAAAATTGGCAAGGGTTCTGAGTTCGTTGTAATTTTTTAATGTGAATTTATCGTTAAATGCTTCGTTATATATTTTTTTTACATAACAAATTATTCTGTAATAGGATTATATTTTCATCGAAATCATTAACACATTTTTATTTTCGAATTAAATGAAAAATAATAGTTAAATAATTAAAAGAGATTTATCACCCAATAAATAACGTAAATATTAATTATTTTCATTTTTAGTAAAAATTCTATTTTGATTATATTTATATTCTTGAATAAAAATTAATATCTTTTATGTTAGATTAAAGTATCATTAATCAGCTTGAAATGTATCTTGGTTGGTCCATTATTTGCTATAAGGTTTCCAATACATCACACTCTCAACATTTTTACATAGCACAATACACACGAAGTTAATTATTCCAGGGTATCCAGATCGATCGCATTTTTACTACAGTTCAATAAAACCAACGGCAATAAACTTTATTTCGGGCGATAAAAACTAACGTAAATACGCGAACACTCACCCGTACACATACACAATACGTATTTTTCTAGAATAATATAATTATTTTTATGGAGAGACGTTATTAAACGTGACCGCCCTTTCAATTTACATCTAGCGGTACGTGTCGAGAATTCGTGAAACTTTCGAAACAACCTAGGGAAAAATTCGTATAAAAATGAAAAATGGCGCGACAAGATACCGTGTTAATTTCTATGCGGTACAAAGACGTTTTTTCCGGTTGAAACTTGAAATGGCTCTTTCCTATGTGTGTTTAATGAGACGACCACATGCTGAGATAAAGAAATAAATTCGGTTTGTTCTCCTTTTTTCCCATTTTCTTGACTAACAACCAACTAGTGTGTGTCTTGGCTGTTGGCCACGGAAACTAACTTATATACACGCGACGAGAGGCAATTTTTCACCCAGCCGAGTCCCGCTGCGAAAGGAAAAATTAAATAGAAAAAAAGAAAAAGCTACCCGAAGAAAAGGCAAAATGGTTCGAAGGTTTTTCGCAAACCTTTTCGAAATAATTCAAAAATTAAAAAGAGCAAAAAGGCATCATGTTTGCTCTCACAGAACGTCGTAATCGATCTTGGCCGACGTGTGTATTTTTCTAAATGGAAAACTATTATAAATTGTGATGCTTCGAAAACGTTTATCTCTACATTGCTGAGGTGTCTAAAAAGTCTAGACGATTCCAATTAAACTATGGTAGAGGGTAGACAGTGGGCTGGGGAAAACGAAAAAGTACGAGTAATGTAATAACGCTTTACGAAAGGCGTTATCGTCATTTCGATTTTCACGAAAATCACATGTGAACGAATTAAACTCGATCCTTTCTAATCGGCGATCGTTTGAAGAGAGCTTTATTTAACCGATCCGACGTCGGTAATCTCGTAATTTTGGAGGTGAAATGTAATGAAAGTGATAAGAATCGTATTGAAGTTGGAGAATTTCATGTGATAGCAAATATTTTTATGCGGTGAAATAAAAAAAGGTATCCAATTTCGAGTCGATGTTCAATATAACATTAATTGAACACCGGATTGTTTCCAACACAATAAAATATACAGTAAAGTTAACAATACAATCGCGAATCGATTTTCGAACGCTTTTACAATTATCCGGTTTTATTACACAATATTATGAAAGGAGATATGAGTGAATAATTCATTCAAAATATTATAGATTAAGGTTGGCACTGGTTTCTTATTACATAATAATATACCGTTCACTTATATTATATATGAGAAGATAATACATAAAGCGTTTCACAACACAAACCTTTTAGTTTGGAAAACGTTCTTGTGTATTTCATATCATATATACGGTAACAATATAAAATTTTTATGTTGTGAGAAAAAATTCCATCATCCATAAAGAAACGGTTTAGTATCATATTTCGAATTTCTCAGAAGTTCCTGTACGATGATTGATCATAGTGAAATTCGACGCTTTGATGGTTTTGTTCGAAATCTCACCCACGCTTTTCCACAATCGATGGATGTTGTGCAACCACATCTCCTCACAGCTCTAAATACGGATAAACGAGTTTCCTTTTAAGTGAAACGATTTTCGTATTATTCAAAAATTGTCGAAAGTAGGTGAGATGACAAACGAAAGTGAAAATATGGCGGATTCATGGTCCACTTAGATTTTGCTGAAGTAACGCAATTTAATTCGAATCGACAAATTTTGAACAATGGGTTTCATCAAAAGGCTGGTAAATAAGGTTGACGACTTAAAATTGAGTTTTTGTCAAACGCAAAGTTGAGAAGTTGATTTCTCCCCTCTTAACTGAGTGGTGCACTTTCGAAAAGTGAAACAATTTAAACTGCAGCGAAACTCACTATTCTCAATGAGCTTTCTACAAGGGAAAATACCAAAGAGTTTTCATCTTAGACGACAAAAGCGTACCGGGAAAGCCATCGTGAAACCGATCAAACGGGAACACGTACAAAATAGACTCAAAGCATAAGCGAAAATAAGAAAAAAATCCGCAAAATACAAACGAAATGAAAAACGAGGTCGATCAAAGTTTACCGCTTTCGCTTTTAGAAGCTGGAAGGTGATAAGTGTATATAAGCCGTGTCGAAAAAATTGATATCGTTTAATGGATAAAAGTGTGTGTAACGCATAAATGGTCCAGCCAACGGTTAAACGGATTGTCAAACAAGAAAGAGTAAAAAGTCGAGCCACGTTATTAGGATTCCAAATTTTGCTAAGCGAGATCGTTTAATTTTAATAAAAGTGGTTAAATAAAGATCGACGGAGGGCGGTGAAACCCGAAAGCATTACGTGGCCGACTAGTATAAAATTACATTTTCTTTCGAGATATTTTTTTCTCCATCATCTGAAGTATAATACGATGTCGATTCGGGTATAATAAATTGATACAATGAATTTTTCTTTTACAAAAAAAAAAAATATTACGAAGCAATATTATTATTTTTTTTCGGAAAATCGTACTGCTTAATGATTCGGGCAAATTCAGCAAAATTTTTCCTTCATTTTACAAATATTATTTTCATTGACGCTTTTTCGTATATTTTTTTCATAAACTGGTTCGTCACTATTCGATGACTTGATTCGATTAGATTAAATTATCTTCTTTATTTTATATTCGATAAATGTCATTTATACAAGAAATGAAATCACAGAAATGAGACGATACTCAGATATGCCTCCAGCTTGCGTCTACAAGCTCAATATTCGAAACGAGCGATGTATCTCAAATTTATACAGTTTGCAGTGACAGGAAGTGCATCGGATGCATTACAGACACGGCATTGTCTACGGAAACCGAAGAACCAAGCCAGAAACGATAATCCCACACAGTCCATATGCTTGATCCCAGTCATGTCCCAGGTAGGATTTGGTACTTCCAGTCTAGCAGCCAGACGGTTATAGTGCAAAGTTAGACCAGTAAAATCGCCTCATTCATATCATAATGGTCGGGCAAACAAGAAACTCGTGAATCTTCAGAATGGTGGGCTGTGTTTGTCTAATTTGACTTCATGCCGTTGTTTTATTGCGGGGCGATTATAGTTTAGAGTTCGATCGTTAGCTTTATGGGAATTGGTCTGAAACAGGTACGCCCTCATTGTATTATTGTGCTAGTTTCGGACATTTGAAATTTTATGGTTCCTGCAGCGCATAAGATTTAAAATTCAACAGTTTTCCCAATTCTGATCGGTTTTCTTTGTCAAGTTCATACATGGCACAAAATTTCACACATTCATAATCAAAAGTGGATCATTGCAATTTATTCCACAATCGATTTCAAACAGCGCTATCTACAAGCGACAAATCTTAACAAACGTAAAGAAAAACTCGTAAACCACACTTTAATATAACATGAAACTACACATATTACACAAAGAGAAGAACCGCGTTGGAATTTGCTAGTCTCCGGTACAATGCAATCCACAAGAGCTCATAATACATCATGATTTACAACAATATACGACAAAAGAAGAACAAAGAAACCGATGCGGCTTTGTTCGGTTTACAACATTCACCTCGAAGGGTGGCCTCAAAAGCGATTTTAATGGACTCTACGAATCGAGGTTTAAAGCTAGCACGCGACAATACAAATTAATTAACCCGCAACT
Source organism: Hydropsyche betteni (assembly GCA_028571205.2). Lineage (NCBI taxonomy): Eukaryota > Metazoa > Arthropoda > Insecta > Trichoptera > Hydropsychidae > Hydropsyche > Hydropsyche betteni. Next base: position 481,977 of record JAOXNN020000050.1, on the reverse strand, counting down.
TTTCGAAAAACTGCTAAGAAATTCTCACAGTGGGAATTTCTAGTTTTCCGTATCACGATGCGGGGCTTTCACTGCATTTTCAAAGATATTTTTTCTTTTGATTTGTAGAAAAATTAATTTAAGTCGACTTCACGTGCTTCGCGGTCTCGGTATTTTATATAGTGCGCTTATTAATTGAACTTTTAACTAGCACGTAACTTTGAATTGGAGATATTTTTTATTTTTGTTTGATGTGGTCTTTATGAAAGAGTGGTTTGCACTCATTAGAAATTATTTTTGTGATTATTTGTTAAAATACAATAAATGATTGGAACTAATTTCTATGAAAATATTATTCGAAGAATTTTGTTTTTGTGAAATAAAAACAACAAATAAAACCTACCTAACAGATAAACCTTACGATTTTTTCAAACACAATCTGCACAACGAAACGAGGAAGTCGAAAGTAGGAACGACATGCAAAACAACAAGAAGAAATATCTCTCATTTAACTAAAAGCAACCTCTCTTTTCTCTCGACAGTCTCCCAGAGTCAACTCTGATATTGTTAAAACTTTAAAAGCGAACTCGAAAACCCCACTAGAAAACGAGATAATACAACAATTACGACACGAGATAACGTTTCAAAATTCCTACGCGGTTTATGCAACCGCTTTGAAGACGGATTCCATAGAAAACATTAGCGAAATCGGGCCACGGTTTCGGATGAATTTGAACGCTCCTGCGTTCACAGGTGAGATGACACAGCGTTAAATTTAAACTACTGCGTTGAAATTGTGCGCAACTGTGTTGGTTTATGTGTACACAAGTTTCATTCCAGTCCTTTAATCTTGTCTGGAGCATGTAGACCAGATGCACAGCGGCACTACGTCGTAACTTTGAACAAATTTATGCAAATTTAACTGAATTTCATACGTTGCACACAAGTGCAATGCGCATGTTGTGCTTTCGCTGCACAATAACCAAATTTTTAATGCTCGACGATTTTAAATATGACTTAGTCCTTATGAGGGAACGCTTAGTTGGTTTTAGTATTCATGTTTTTTATATTCAATACATGTATAAAATATGTAATATAATATATATAATATAATTGAGAGTTTTAATGTATTGAATGAATTGGTTTACATCGATTTTTGAATTAAAAAGACATGACCAATAGACGAATAAAAGATTTTCATTGACCTGATATAATATTATATAAGTGAAACTATATGTTATCCGAAAAATCATTTTTTTTTAAATGAAATAAAACTTATATTAATAATCCTCGGATGCTTTGACCTAATACAATTTAGAAGATATTTGTATTTAAAAAAATATGCATTTTTTATTAAAAATAGATCATCTGAAAAGGATGATTACAACAATATTCAATAAAAAAATAAAAGCAGAATAATTGAAGGATGACCGATAGTAGGTGTTAAATGCAGGACACAACACTAACACGGTTTGTGTATGCAAATAAGGTATTAGTGCGGATGAACGTAATCGGTTGACCAAACAGATCAGAGCCCATAGTAGTTTAGTATGTTGATATACGACAATCAGTATATAGGCAGCAAAGCTAGAATATTGATAAGTCCACAATCTGAATTTGAAGAAATTGTTTGGGCGTAGGAGTCGTGCGTGATTTATGCAATGAACTGTGGTAATGGTAGCATGTGGGTTTGTAATTCAGTGACGCATGAATGATAGATTAATGATTTATAATTATGGAAAAAATGCGTTTGAGAGAAAGTGGGTTTATATAAAAAGAAGTTTGATAATTGTTCATGGAAATATGAAATAGATAGGATTAATTTCGGAATGGTTTTCGAACAACTGAATAATAAAATTTCACAGTTCACCGAAACTGAGTAGATTTCGTTACTGGCGTAACAAGCACGGCTTTGGAATTAATTTAACAGTATGTTACAACGGAAAGTTTTCATGTAAATCGGAAAGGCTTAACATTTGCACTAACCGAATGCAGTTACTTGCAGCACAAGCAGGCCTTTGTGAAAAGCTTCAAACGGACACTTTCGAAAGACCAGTACTCAAATTTTTGGATCCATTTCAGTTGAAGTCTCCCGAACGAGTGCACTTTTGATTCGAACGTTTGATTAATTTAACGATTCGATTGTGTCCATCTATTTCTTCATCAAGGCAACATTGTTCCAATAAATTAGACTTTCATAGGGTCCTGCATTTTTTAGTGTCAGGAGATCAATCGGGTTTCAAATCAACTCGATAAAGTTCAAATCCAAAAGCTACCAAGTACCAATAACAATTTTTATAACGAATTTTGTATTTTAACTTTTCTTTCGTGAAAATGAGATCATTTCATCATATTTTAATTTATTTTATAATATTATCATTATTATTATACATTTGAAAATTAATTAATTAAAAAAAAATATAAATATTTTAAAATGTAATACCATACTTATAAATGATGTTCGAAGTTATTTAAAGTTGCACCTTGACTAATGTAATTTTGCATACACTAACAAGTTCGAAAAAAAAATAATAACTCTATTGCATGAATATAATGGACATCCGTCCGGTGAAATGCACTTAGGCCATATCAAAAGTGGCAAAATCAAATTTTGACTTTCGAGCTCGGCTTCGATTTTTGCTCCATAGTAAATCACTCCCGCGGGACGTGTCTGGCAACACATGGCGGTCCTCCTCGTTCCCATGGGGCCGTTATACCATGGAGCCAAGTTCGAGTTGGCTCTGGATCGGAGAAAACTTTCGAAACTGTTAAGAGATCCCTTATTACACTGTGCAAATGTTGTATTTGTTGCGGTCTGCGAAAATGCAACACTTGTGCGAAAAGTTCTACCGCCGAACTAGCTGTTTGTCCTTTTCAGTTTTAGTTTAGAAAATTGAAAAAAGTTGTCTTTGTTCTTTTATTTTTTTCAAGAAAAACATATTTGATTATTCTAATATCCGATACGATCTAATTCTTTTTGTATATCTTTCATAAAAATCAAATTACGTATTTTTTTGAGTTCTACGAGAAGTTTTATGAGTTTTCTTCGAAAATTTTTCGATGGTTGCGTTTATTTTGTGGTGATTGTCAAAGATTTAATTTATATACTGACTTTCTTAGAAGCATACAAAAGTTTTTATTTTGGATTGCTTTTCCGCAACGGAACTTTTGTGACGTACTGTGAAAGGTTTTAGTTGAAAAGTTCGCTGGTGAATTGGCGAAATGTTTTACAACTACCAGATTAGTTGTGAATAAAATTCTCACATTCAAACTCATTAACAATGCACTTTTTATATCGTAAAAATTAAACTAAGTTCAATTTGATTTAAAAAGTAATAATAATCATAAAATTTTCTTGATTAGATGTAAATCCAATTTCCTGCATATAATTATAAATGTAGATTCACTGAAACGCAAACGGTAATAAAGTGTAACTAACTTTTCGCCAACATGAAGGTAAACAGTGTTAATTTTCGCAACGAAACTGAGGTCGTCTTTAATGCGAAAATTTCGCATTGCACCAGGTAACTGTTCAAACAGTAAACGAATGAAATGTTTTGTCGGAACTTCACAAAGGCAGTTTCTACACCTTTATGCATAATCCGACTAAAATAAATAATGCAAATTTTAAATCCTTTTTATACGTATGTATATTTTCGAACAATAGAAATTCCTAGGATTCGATCTGAATTTCCAGCAGATATTCTTCTGTATTCAAATAAGCTTACAAAAATGCAAAAAGGTATAAACTGCACGATTTCCAAATTGAATTTCATACGGCCGTCACGTGAAGTCTTCAAAGTTTTTCGCCGCAATATTCGCATACGCTTGTGTACTCTTCTTGTGCATGAAACCAATAAGTTACAGTTGTCGGATAACATATGCAAAAATGCGAATCTCTTTCTACGATTTCCATTGTGTACCAAAATGCACAAATTCGAATCTCCGCATGCGAGAAGAGACGATATTTCATGCGCTGCTGAATAAGTCTTTCGAATATTTTGCACACATTGCGAAAAAGAATTAAAAAAAATATGCATTGCATTATATTTTATCGTATTGCATCATATCTGATGTGTCTCGAACATATGTGAATATGAATTTTATTATTTGACACGAACTAAAATATATAATTTCAGACTGAATTAAAAATGCACTTCAACGCGACACGAAACTATTGGACTCGAGTGCATCATAACGCAATTGCATAATGAAAGAAAAAGTGCAACAATTAGCATATTTCCGTACCCGGCTTCCGTATGAAATGGGAAATGCAAATGCATCCGATGTTAAAAAAAACAAGCATATAAAAGAAAATGCAGTGTGAGAAAAATATTGGAGCACAAACAATGGTATAATAAAAGTTGACGCCCATATTGGGAAAACGCGTTCGGAACGAATCGGCTCGAAAGTGAAAATTGTGAGAAACGATTCTTGTGAATTCACGACGTGTGTATGTAATAAATTTCAAATAACAGACACGAATTAATAGCGAAGAATTTTTCGTGCGGTTAACTCTCTCTATATGTATAGATGTTCGTTCGCTTCGAAAAATAGGTGTATTAGCGAACGGAACGTAATCCAATATTTCGCGCTCGAAAAAGCTTTCAGCTCGAAAGCTTTTTTAAATTAATAAGCTGCACGTAGTGAGCACGTAAGACTCTTATTCATTTTCACATCCTATTTGTTGTTAATTTTCTTTAATGTGAACAAAGGAAACTAAATAAATCTCAATTCTTTGTTAAGCGCGTTTCATACTGCTTTCGTTCGAAACTCGATTAGCCAGCGTATTTTCTTTAGAATAAAATAAAAAATGCTCTAATTAAAACTTTTATTTTTGATTAGGTACTATGAAACATAAGGAGTGAACATTTATAGCTGGGAATATATTGAGTAATTAATAGTGCAATAGTAAAATGAAAAAATATTTTCAATGCCAACAAATGCGAAAGAAAATAGAGTGATTAATAAATATTTATAGTAATTCAAATTATTTTATTGACTTGTTTGAAAATTATACGCATTTGTGTCAATTGAGTTTAAATAACGGTGTTATAGAAAATTAATAAAATTTCCTCAGATTTTCAAACAGTCTTTGGTGAAAATTAAACTGCCGCAAAAAGCGATTACCGTGTGACTTTTTCGTCGTCGGTATAAATTACAAAGGCCATTACGTCAATTTGGCGATATTTAAATATTTCGAATTTTAGCCGGAGCGCTTATCAAACTTTTTTAACGACGTCACCCCCACGCTCTTAGTCCAGACCAAATTTAGCCCTCGTCTCGTTCGACGCCATAACACTTTATATAAAATAACAAAGATTATACATTACATAATTCACAAATTGATACGAAACTTTCTAAATTGATTTTATTTCTAAAAACGTGAAATTTAGACATCCGAATTGGCTTATTGACAATGCTGATAGAAAGATCATGGTACTTGTACATGATTAACACAGAAACGTCAATTTACTATTAATTATATTGGTTTATTTTATGTTTAAGTATTTTATTTGCATTGAACATAAAATCATTTAACAATACACCTTGAAAGATTTTGACAGAGTATAACTTCATTGCATAACCTAAATTATAAATACAATTTAAATAAATACAATATAAATCAATGATTTAAAATTGATCAAAATCGAACTCAATTTTGAAACATAATGAAAAGCACGTCGACAAATTGGGCGCAATTTGATGGCACGTGCTAAGCCGTGAAAAGGGTGACCATTGTTCGACTGACGAGAACTTTCTTCCCAGATTATTTTTAAAGAGATTTTATCCCCGCAATCTCCGTTCCAGGACTAATTCGGCTCTAGGGGAGGGTTTTCCCCACGGGGAAAATCGGAGCCACATTTAATTAAGGGCCGTTATCGCAGAAACGGATTAGATTGAGCGAAGAAAGTGAAAGGACGCGTTGCGATTGCACTCGTTTGCCACTTTTCGGATATCGGGTTTTTGATGTTTTTTAATCGGATTGCGATTATGTTGGATTTGGGGATTTAGTTAAGAAAAATTGGAGTTTTGAAAGTTGATCGATGGTTAGTATCAGATAGCTGTGTAAATGTATTTATGTAATAATAACTTTTATGTAATGTATTTTTTTTATAAATAACAGGTGTACTTTTAAGGTTTTGGAAACTTTATTTTGAAAAATGTTAAGTAATCAGAAGTTATATCCTTTTTGAGTTCCATGACCGACTTTCGAAAATCGAATATATAACATAAGAAATATTTTATTCGATCAGAACTATGTCATATTTCGTAATACATTTATTTTGGATTTGTGATTTTTATATAATGATGTGTATTTTTTTATGAAATGAGATATTTTAGTATTTTTCATTATTCAAAAAATAGGCATCATTGAAAGCTTATGAAAATAAATTTCATTTTAGCTCAAGTATATTTAGAATTCAATATAAGAGTATTACACAATTTATTCTATGACATATTTATGTTCCGAATATAACATCAACTTAAATTATGTTACAAATTGAATTCTAAATATAAAACATGCGTGACAAAAATTATAACCAAATTATAACATTAATAATCTGATAATAGACAAGCAAATTATTCCAGAACGTCATGAATATATCTTTATCTCACATTTCACAGAAGTATAATATATTTATATAGATTTCCGTAGAATAAATAATTTATTTTAAGATTTATTATTTATATATAAAAATAAAAATCACTCTTACTGAAAATCAATTCCCTCATAATTGTTCTCTTGATGTGCCAAATCACTAATTCGAGTTCGTATCGAGCAAAGACCACGATATATCACAAACAATATACACTTTCGATCTCGTCGTTAACACTGATTAAACTGAACCATTTCGCGTTGTATGAATTTGTTTTATACAATACGCTCAATCTCTCCAACAGAGAGAGGGAAATCGGCAAGGTTGCACTCTTAGTTTCCCACACAATCCGATTCTTACGTTTTGCATACGTTTTTTAACACATTTAATTATTTTTTTAACAATTACGCATAGATCTGTGTGTTTTCGTGAAACCGAAATTAAGATTTTGCATACAATCGAGACGCCATGAAAGTTCAAGCCGGCATATACGGCATTGCACCGTTCAAAATATCTCATTATACTTTATTAGTGGGAAAAAACAGTTTTGTATACGCTTTGTTAAAACGAAATGAATCGTCAGACTTTCTTGAATATATTCGAGACGACTTGTCCTCAAGATTTATTTAATTAGTAACTTGTTTCGCCATATTGACGATCCTGCTATGAATTGTGTCAACTTGTACGCAATTTCTTTCGAAAATCCCACACAAGATTTGCTTGCGCATTCAGGTGAAGGTTAATAGACAATTCGAATGTTTTTATAAAATAATTTTACATGATTGTATTGAATTTACAATGCGTCGATGAAATTGAATTGTAAATCGCATAATAAATTGACTAGTGATTCAATTTCGTACAAAATGACAACGTGATTACCGCGCATCATTTCGTATTAAATTTTAATGTTAGCAAACAAAAAGCAGCTCGCTCCCGTTCGTGTTTGCATATTAATTAAATATTAAAAATTAAAACATTCACCGCCGATAATAATCTGTCAAACGTCGATGGGAGAGCGACAACAATGGTGATTTTTATAGAAAATTCAATGGGTTTGTCGCGCATAACAATCGCTTCGAATTCGCACAAACGTGGTTTTTTTTTCAAACAGAATACGTTCAATTATCGAATCGGAAGTTTTTATATTTCTGAATGAAAAAAAGTGCGATTTATTCGGTAAAAGGTGACTGTTAATAAAAATGAATAATCTGTATTATATTATGGTTTCAGCACATATTACAAAATAAACAAAGCATGATGTTTTACAAACTAATATTTATTTTTCATTATTTGTTAATCAAACTGAAGTAACATTAAATAATAAAAAAGTATATAACAGAATTTTGTGAAATTTATAAAACAAAAATAGCATTTATTATGTACCTATATAAAAAGGATCAAAGATTTTGTATTAATCTATTTTCATAGATATCAATAATTGACTTCGGATTAAAGTATACATTTGATACAATGAAATTATTTATTGAATGCGCATCGAGTTTCCAATTAAAACGTTGGCTCGTTCGAATTTTCTCGATATTGGGTTTAATTTTGTTTGACGGTGAAAAAATAAACTTAAAATACAAATAAACAAATAAAGAGCAAAATTTGTTTGTTCTGCTGTAGACGATCGGTGAAACGTGATAGTGGTGGTTTTAATTTCGCAGATTATCGAAAATTCAGCAATCAAAAAATGAAATCGTTTTAATCTTTTTTGAAAATTATTTGAATAATGTAATTGAATTCACTGGTTGATATAATTTAATAAAATCACTGAATGTGAAATATGAATTTTCACTAAAAAAATATGAGTATATTTATTAACTACAAAAACATTTATGTTCGCAATTAACATATTATATGAAAAATATTTTGAATATTCAAGGGTACACACAAATCAAAAAATATTCTGAAAATAACATCACATCATTCATATCTGATCACTACAAATTGTAAAACATAATCACTTTGTACAAAAAAAAAATATATCACAAGGGAAACTCCTTCATTACATTTCAAATAAGTCGACCTTTCAAGATCGAATCTTTTGACATTAAAAAAATAAATATCGGTTAACTTTATTTTCTTTGAAGCCCCTTCATACATCATAAACAGCAAACCGTGGACAAGAGCATAAAGAAAATTCCTCGCCGACCGCACGACTTTTCCGCGAAACATTTTCCAAATAAGCAACTATTTCATTGCGATCGCTGAATTTTTTTCGCTCATCTTTCAGAACGTATTTTCATATTTTCACAAAATTTTCCATCTTTTTTACAGAATAATGTCCTCTTTGTATCGTCGACTTTTGGCGCCCTACGTTTTTGAATTCCGACATGGAATATTCGCGAAGACCTTCACGAATATTGCCTTTGTTCTATATTTGAATCCTTTTTTCCCTATACAAGTCAGTGATATCCAACATTTTCATAAGATTACATCTGATTGGTCAGTATTATATCGAAGTTAATGTTTGAGTGATAAGAAGAGTTCTTTTATAAAAAAAGGTTATAATTGGTTGTTTTCCTGTAATTATCGACGTTTCTAAGCATCTCCCGAGGGAAGAATGTTGAGCACCTATGTTCTAAGTGTTTTCCTTCAGATGTTAATAAGGGACGTTTGCATAAATAGGCGTTTAGTAAGCCGAGACTTGACGTTAATTAGTGCACCCTTTCCATGCGGCGCATACTAATGGTACTCGCGAGGAATTTCACCCATTAACCGATGCTGTTTACGGTTTTCTTTTGGCTTGTTTGCTGTTGGTCCTCATGGGAT
>JAOXNN020000050.1:452923-466711 GCA_028571205.2 Hydropsyche betteni | reverse complement strand
CCCCCCCCCCCCCCCCCCCCCCCCCCCCCCCCCCCCCCCGCCCCCCCCCTGGCGGGACCGTTCGGGTGTGGGGTGTTGAGGTTTTCGAAATGTCGTGATGATATTTTGCGGAATCAACGGATGGTGGGTGGATGTGTAGAGTGTTTGAATGACGTATGGAAGATTGTAAAAGATGTGACGGTGAATGGATGAGTTCGGAAAAAATTGCAGATTGTTTAGTTTCGAAGTTATTTTTAGATTGATGGTTATGAAAGAAGGATGAGGAATGGTTGTTTTTTATTATATAATAGGTATAAGTAAAGCGAATATTTGGGATGTCGATTTACCATAATTTTCATTTACTGGTAATTCGGTAATTTTTTTACGTATTTTTTTGCTAATTTTTTTACTTTACCTATCGGTAAATTAAATTATAAATAAAAATCGGAAGGAATAATGAAAAGCTGAAAAAATTGTAAAACCAAAAATATTATATTTTCCATACGCTAACAAAAAACGAATTAAAAAAAAAAACTTTTCCAAAATATTCGAATCAAAAAAATACGAATCAAAAATATATAAAATTTACCAAACTGTTATTTGAGTCTGTACCGTAAATGGTATCGCTAGTGGAAGTATTAGTGCTATTTATTTATTAAAAGATTGGCTATTTCAATAGATTTATAAATTTCAAATGAGAAAAAGAAAAAGAAATTCAAGAATAGTATCTGAGGGATTGTGAAATAAAAAAATATAAATTGAATCGTAGAACAAATGGATTACATAAAATAAAAGTATAAAGTATACTGATTGAAAGTTACACAAGATTAACAAGAAAAGAAAAAGAATAGAAAAATCTTCATTGAATAGTGAATATTGAATTATAAGTAAATTACTATAATATATTAAAAATAAAAAAATAATGTAAGTTTTAATTTTAAGATTTATTATAATCTTCTTAATTTGCACGTAAGATATGAAAATATCGACAAAAATTATCATCATAAAATTTATTTTTTTCAGTTACCAATTAAGTATTTCATCTTGTGTATATTAAATTTTTTATGTGACATAAAACGGATGATTCTATAAAAAAAATAATGTATTACTTTTTCTCGTAACTCGAATTAGGGATTAGGCTACCATGGCGTGCACGATGAGATAATATGCTTCCAATATAATAAAAGGTAAACTTGGGTCGTTATTCGTTCCGAAACCAGCTCGTAATATAATGAAACTCGAAAATTATGCCATTTCGAAATCGACGATTTTTATTGCGATCGTAAAAATCAGTCCCGACGCCTGCACGTATTTCAGCCTTGTAATTAACGATCAATAAAGAGAATTTTGTCAATATTAAAAGAAAAGTCGACGAAATGTTATTGTGCGAAATTGACGAGTTCGAGGACCCTCCTCGCCTGACGAATCCGAATTTGTGCTTTTCCGATATTATTTTTCCCTCCACAGACGAATTCGATATTTGAAGCATCGCCGCCGGCGACGAGTTTGAGTATCGCTGTTCTGCCTGGAGATCGTTATAAACATTTCCGTTCAATTAAATTCAGCGATCGAGGGAAAACCCGAGATTAGAGACGCACAATATCTTCCAATTCAATATTAATACGAACTATATAAAATTTTCGTGTATTTGTTGCAGGGTACGGTCACATAGCGCCCAAAACCCACTGGGGAAAAGTGGGCACCATTTTTTATGCCATCCTCGGTATACCGTTGATGCTTTTGTGTTTGTCTAACATCGGAGACGTCATGGCCACGTCGTTCAGGTAAGAAAAAAACTTATATGATACGCATAGAGAAAAAATAAAGTTACTCGAGCGTCGTATGGGGGATTTGAATTCGTATGGGAGAGTTTTCGCCTCCGCGAAGTTGAAATATCGATCAATCCGAAGCGAAGATTTGGAAGCGTTTTTTTTTTCGGTTTTCCGCGGGCGTTTCCATAAGTTTCAACTTTGATTAACGGTTCAAAGTTCCCGCCCCATATTTCCTTTTTCCGTTATATGTTTATTTATTTTTTATTCGTTTCTTTCGTTCGCCGTTAAAATTGTTTCCGTTCGCGCGTAAACATATGAGCGCGAAAATGTAATTTATGAACGCACCACTTATTTCAATAGTCGCAAAGAACGTTGGCGTACAATACGTTCGAGCGATATGATTAATATTTTTCGGTGTAGAAAAAAAAGCGAAATCCTATATTGACTGTTAATGTTTTTCGATAAATTCACATCGGTGGGTGAAAAACGAGCACCGTTTCTTGTATGCGAAATAAAACGTCAGTTTTAATACACGCATTACAGGACTATAATACAAGGTCGTCAGGTCCTCTCTGTCAATATGAACAGAATCAATCTTGTCTACATATAATAGTCTTTTGTATCGAACGTCTTTTTTTCGGTCCTTTTTTATTGCACGAGAAGATTTTCCTTTCAGGACGTGATTAATGCCACGGTATCAGGTTTTTTACAAAGCAATCTTTCTTCGTTTGTCTTCGTTCTTTTTTTCCAACGCTTTTCTTTTCTTTCACCTTCAACACTTTATAACGTCGCCTCCTCTAAGTGTGACTTTTGAAAGGCTGTCCTTCCGGAATATATTCATCGATGGAGAAATCATAATTTGTTCCAGATTCTTGTACTGGCGAGTATGCTGTTACGTTTGCACAAGGAAACCGAAAAAGAAAAGGCATCGATCGTCTAGAAACTCCGTTCGACAACCGAGGTATTATTTTTCATACATCTGAAATTATATTTCCCGAAAAGAATAAAATAAATTATTACTTTTTCGATACTGCTGGAATTCATATTGTTTTTAGTTGACGTTATAAAAAAACAACCGAAATGAAAAAAGTTTTGCGAACATAAAAGATGATGTAATAAAATGACATATTTTCTTTATAGTTGTAGACGCTTTCGAACAAAACCGCTTCAGAAAAAGGTTAATCGACATTTTAAATTGATGTCAAACGAATTTAGTGGGTCAATTTGATACATTTTTTGGTATAGCGATCTTCAACGTAAGCGTTTTTCAGGTTTCCTCTACTTACGCACGTACGCTTCCCGTGAAAAGCGCACATTTTCTCAAAGAAAACGCCTTTGAAAGCTTGATGCACTCGCTAGATTTTCCGATAGACGTGTGAGAAAATACACGTGCATCGTGCATTACGTGACGAAACCCTATACTAACTAAACTCGACATTCATATATTGAAAGGTGAAACGTTTCTATGTTGAAAAGTATCAGAAAATCACTCAAATTTTCAATCATAAATATTAGATTGTTTTTATTAATATTATTCTTTTTTTCGTACTAAAATAAAATGATTGAAATTAATTTAAAAGATGAAATTACGTTTGTAATTGATAAAATAAAATTTTTTTTGAAGATAATCATTTTTTTTGGAATTTATTTCTGAAATAATTTCTGCACCTTTAATGTTGAAGTAAGGGTTAAAATATCTAGTCTCGGCTACGGTTTCCTTTCTCGTCTTTTCTCAGCCTTATCTCCGAAACTAACTCTGACAAGAAAAAGAAACGATGGTCCTAATCGCAACCAACAGGACTGAAGAATTTATAGTTCAACCTCGCAGCTGCAAAATATATTTTAGGAGCGAATGTAGGTACATATACGGATATGTGTTACCAACTGCAACGGAAGCTCGTTGCATCCTGTGCGAACATGCACCTTTCGTCGAACAAAGGATATCCTGAAAAGTTAAACCTTTGCTTAGGCGGAGCTAGAATGTTTTGAACTATGCCGAAACGTCTACACAATATATGCATGTGTACATGGTATTTTTTCATATTTTATTTTGTAGGCAAGGATCGAGAGCAAGGAGTGCCGGATCTTTCAGAAAGCCAGTTAGATATTCTCAAAAGTCTGCCGATAGTGGATTCGCTTTTACTGACAGTTTACCATCTCATTCGTATTCCGATACCGATTTGAGGTAAATACGTTGTGTTTGCGATACTTGGGATTTTTCGATATTGTAGTATTTTTCGGTTTCAGATACCACGACGATGTGCCGTATTTGCCCAAGACTCGCCAGTTGAGGATTTCTCAGATGTCCAGGTTCAGTGATAGTCTGGCTTCTCCTCAACCAGGACCGAGCAGAGGACGCGGTCGAGGAAGAGGACTCAGTCACGGAAGGACTAATACTTTAAGGTCTCAAAAATCGGTGCCGTATAGTCAAGCTACAACCAGAATTGCAGGTACTATAATTTTATTTTAAATTAATCATTTTAATGAAATATTTTGATTCAATTTTTCATTACTTTTCAAGGAACACCATCGCCCAGAGAATCTGCTATAGACAAACGTCAAAAAAGAAGTTCTTCAGAAGCGAGAACTTATACAATGGCTGAAATGGAAGAACGTAATGTGAATCGATATTCAGTTTTATTTAACAAGTATGCAACGGAAGAAGATTATGCACCGACGAAGGGTAATAATACGACAATATAATATTTCTTTTTGCCAGAAGATATTAATTCAATTTCGTAGTGTACTGCGAAACGAACGTGGTTTATATATCAATTAAATAAAATGAAGCATACGGGGCGACTTCAATTATGGATTTCAAAAAATAAAAATATTAATTGTTTGTTTAGAGCTAATTTGTTTTTCATTGATTCATTATTTCATAAAATTATCGTGAAAATATACAATAATACCTCTTCGTAACAAGCTACGTATTTCAATAAATTGTTTTCATCTGATTTTATTCTTGAAAGTAAAATAATCTGCTTCATTTTAAACACAAACGAGCGTCCGCCAGATTGTATGAGTGCTTCGAATAAACATTTGTTTTTCATGGCTGTTTTTCCAATTACTGATGAATAACACGCGAAACAACTGACGTCATTATGAATATTTTATTTATTCTCAGCAATAATTATCTGCGATAATATTATGATTACGCAAATTGTTATTGGTCGTCGAGTTATTGAAAAATATATTTTAATGTATTCGTGAAAGATATACTACGTATCTCTGTCGCGATAATGAAAATTAAGGCGACCATCGCGTATTCTAAAATACAATGGAAATGTAGTTAACCGTATTTTGCATATGGAGCGTCGTGGTTATGTGATATTAAAACAAAGAGATATCTCTGCAAATGTTTATGTTTCAAAATACAAAACGATATTGATATCATTGTTTCGTGCGACACAAACAAAACGTATCCGCACATACTCGTAAAATATGCGTTAAACAAAAACAACGGATGAAAAAGATTGAAATATGATGCATGAAGCATATAATATATGCTATATACGTACATACAGAATATTCGTATCGATTTTCAGGTAGAAATTTGAGGCATCCAATTGACGACGTGAACTTTGAAGACGACATTCCCACAATGAGGAGCAAGTCTTTACCGCGACAACCGAGAAAAGATTTATTTTTAGACGAAGATTTGATGATGGGCATGTTTATTAAAAGAGATAGAAGTCCTAGATTCGAAGGAGAATGCAGCAGGAATATGAGAGATTCTTATGTAGACAGACCATACAGGAGTCAAAGAGATTTCTATGTTAGGGATTTTATGGATCCCGAAGATATCAAATTTGAAAGGGAGTTCAGATTAAGTAGAGAGCTTAGAATGAAAGCGGAAATGGAATCCAGGGAAAATTATGAAATGGATGATTACACTAACAAACGTTATAGACCGGTATAATATGTTTTCGATGTATTCATTTATTTTTTATTGTAATGTAATCACGGGGTTTGGTGTTTCAGAGGCCATCTCCGGAACCAAATCGGGAAATACGGGACGACAAAACGACATCATTGGATAGGAGAAATCGGGAAAATCGATTCGATCTCTATAGTGACGAAGAGCTCGATAACAATCCATATTATGATGAAGAGGATCCCGATAATTATGTGAGCGAGACGGAATTGGCCGCTCAGAAAGCTGCCAAGCAAAGGAAAAAAGAACGAATGCATGGTATTGAAAATATCATATGAATCATAATTTTATTTCTATGGAAACGTTTTTTATTAGAAATATAATATTTTTCGGGAATAAATTTTCATTTTCTATGAGGTGTCAAAAACATTTATGACTTGGATATTTTATTCTCAAACTGGGGTATTATTTTATTAAAACTAGTTAGTTTGTAAGAATTGAACGTGAAAAGTAATGCGAGTTTTCAAATTTAATAAAATCTACGAAAGATTAATGAAAACTTTTAATGAAATCGGTAACAAGTTGAAGAAAATTTTTTAATTCGCGATTATGATACGATCGTTTGACATATTACATCACAAAGTTTTTTCCTCGGTCACGTTTTTGAATTTGCCTCAATGACTCTACCTAATTTTGCTTTCAGTGAGAACGGAGACGTTCCACTCACAATCTTCAACGTAAGACATCACTCGATTTTTATCATCCCTACGAGAAATTTTTCGAATGTTTCAAGTTTAATGAAAGACAAAATTTCACTCACGCACATATTACATTATTTTTTCGGCTCAGTCATCCTACATACATAATATCATACATTTTTTGTGCAGATAAAGCGAAAAATATTTAACATATTTCCTTTTTACGTTATTTCAAGCTCCATCGGCCAGGATTATGTCCCCCATGGGCGTGGCTGTACATCGCCAAGCGAAATACATGGAGGACTTCGATGTCGAATATTCTTACGAGGATGGATATTACCAATCATCTAAAAGCCAAGTAATCATTCAAACGACCTTCATCGATTAATTTGAGTAGCCCATATGAATATTTCGTTTCAATTTTCAGATCAAGCCTGTCCCTATATGGCTGTGCGTCTTCCTAGTCATATCGTATATAATAGCTGGAGCATTTTTGTTTTCGCAATGGGAGCATTGGTCTTTTTTGGACTCTGCTTATTTTTGTTTCATAACTTTGACTACGATTGGTTTTGGTGATTTTGTGCCTGCACAAGGAGTTAAAGACAATTCTGAAATATCAATTGCTTTATGTTCGTTGTATTTATTGTTTGGTATATCATTATTGGCTATGTCTTTTAATTTGGTGCAAGAAGAAGTTATTGCTAATGTAAGATCTGTTGCGAAAAGATTAGGTATTATCAAGCCAGAGCTTGGGGAAGAAAGTGATGATGAATAAAGAATATTTATGTTTGAATTATTTTATAGATAAAATTGATTTTTATGTTGATATTTTGAAATAAAATTATCAAAATCAAAATATAATATGTTTATATATAATATTATATATATTATTTAATATTATGGTATATATACAAAAATATATTACATATGTCATACACACGTATCACATATTTCCACAATGAAATACGAAAATTTCAAAGGACCTCAACGTCAGGCCAAGACTGTTTCGTATTATTCGTACGTAAGAGAGTGAAGGATCAGATTTAACAGCTCCAACCGCAAATTCTGTAGTTTGCGGTCTCGGACCGGAACGAATCGCGTCCCACAGTTTCAGCTAACTTACTTACATACTTGGTCCTTTCCTGGCAGTTGATGACGAACCGCTACACAATAACGTTTTCGGAACTTTTCCTCCGCATGTACGCCCGGGCTGTAATATCTATAAAAAGAGGCAAAAAATCGGAAGGAAATTCGCATAAACCATCCGACGTCAAAACTTTAAATTTAAAGAAAATACACCATCTTAGACGGCGAAACTTTGCGACGAGACTTTGTGAAAAATTCATGCCGGAGCGTTGTGTTTTGAATTGATAAAACCGGCGCTGTCGCTCTCACGTTTCCGTTAATTTTCACTGTCACGTTAAAAAGTTGACGTTCACGTGCGTGCTATATTTAGTTTTTTGGGCACTATACGCGTAATTCGTTTTGGCTTTCTAGCGCTTAAAATAATTATTGTTGCGGCACGTCCGTTTTCGAAACAATAGATGTCTATTAACAGATGCCTATTTTGATGTTGCATTATTCGTTGTAGAGAGAAAAAGAAATATTTAATTTGATTTTTACCCTTACTATTATAAAATTTTGACTTTTAAATAAAAAAATATTTGTATTATATCCCTTTAAAACAAAATTTTTAAAGTTGTTGAAATATTAATCAATAGATGGTGTAAAACATATTTAGTTTAATTTTTAAATAGTCATAATTTTTCTAAAATTGATCCTATATTTTAATAGAAATAAATTGATTATTTTATATTTTGATAAAAAAACTTCATCATTATCATTTAACATGTTGATGTTTAATAATACAAATTTTATATATAATGCAAAGCATTAAACCATGTGATTCGATTCACGGTTGTAATTATTTCTGCAAAGTTAAAGATCTGCCTCGAGACTACTAACGCAATATAAGAGACGTCTATTCATTTCATATGTCAAAACCCTACATTCCATATACCATTCTGTTACCCATGGAAACCTACTTCGGCAGTCTTGCGGATAATTTTCTTGTCAGTGTTAATTCGGTACCGTGAATTATTAATACGAATTCATTTCCTGAAAACAGGAAATGCATTCTGGTAACTCCGGAAAACCGTATTGCGAGAATGCAATACGGTTCAAATCTCGAGATTTGATTTATGCAGAACTATCGTTGTAATCACTGAAAGCTGGCTGAATACATCCCTTTTGCATATACAAATTCTAACAAAAAACAGTCGTTGAATCGAAAAAAGTGTGAAAAAACAACGACAACGAAACACTTCGTAAATAAGAAGATTTTTTTTACAGCGAAATCCGGCCCAAGGGGCAAAGCGTAAAACAAACGTGGCTCAACAAAAGAAAAATATGCGATATGCAGTTATCACAACGGAAAGCTTCGCGTTTGAGATATGCATAATTACGAAAGAAAAATGTAAAAACGCGAAATAATTCCGAAACTTTTGCATTTTCGTCATAGTACTACACAGTGTCTGTATCAAATAAATGAGGCGAATTTTCCGTGACGGACATCACTGCTTAACGAGCTTCGGAATATTATTCATAAAAATATGGCTTAAGTTCAGTAAGCGAATAATTGGAATTGTGATTAAAATAGAATGAAAATAATTAAAAACATCGGTAAAAAAAATATTAAAATAATGAGATTTTATTTAAACCATTTGCAATGGATAGATAATGGTATCGTTGAGAATTTTCAGAATTATCTCTCATTCTTATCCCGCTTTGTTAAAAGATAAAACTTAACCTGAATGGTTCTTCTCAGGCTTTTAGCATCGTAAACGAGCAAATAGTCGACTCTATGCTCTCATTATGCTAAAATAGGTCGTCTACTAACTGACGTTTTTGTTAAGCATTATGTTTAACTGATATATTTGGTTATATGTTACATTTTAACTCAAAGTTATATATTATTTTTCCATTATTAAAATAGTTTTAGTATAATGTTAACATTTAACATTTAAATTTAATTATGAGCACTATATGTTTTAACTAGTTCCAAATACCAAATACTCTTTGAAAACTCAAAAATACAAACACAGCAAACACAATTTAGCATCACACATGGAATCAAATACTGTGCACGATTCAAAAATTAAAATACACGTCATACACACGCTTCAAACATTATATTAAATAACGTGTCCTGAAAGCGTCTTTTTCGTTTTGACGTAATTGTATTTTAACAAGAGGGAGTGTAGATTTTACACGCACTCGAGATGTACATACTACTAACATCTCCTTCATTACGGGGTCGCTATTAAGGCAAGCGCTTCATTTCCAACAAGAGTACAAGTAGATAGAGAAGCTTAAATTTTGAGAGAAAGAAGAGACGAGAGCCCTCGTATAATCGCATAAAACGAATCTTATAATTTTGTTTAAAACGCAATTTATTCCAGAAAGACAACGTATGGCTTTAGCCGAACCGTAAAATTTCTAGGAAATTTTGCTCACATATTCCGTTTAAATCCTTCTCACATATCGTAAAATAACTAAACTGTTGAAAATATAATTATAAATGCATACTTTTGTATGATTTAATTAAATCAACTCATCAAATGTTCTGGACGTTTATTTCATGTGCCACACGGTTAAGTGCATCGTATTTGAATAAACGATGCAAGGCATGTCAGTGACGATTTCGCGCACGATTATCTAAATTTTGACCTGATTTCACGTGGCTAAAACCAAAAAGCAATACATCATTTTAGAAAATCGTACAAATGACAGTTTCGGAACGAATTCTTTACGACTGGGAGGTAAGTCTTGCCAAGACAACGTCGGCAATTAGAGCATTACACAACATTCGGTTAACTCGAAACGTCCGCAAATATTAATACTTTCACGATAATTTTATACAAGTTTTCCTCGATTACGCACCTTATATCTTAATATACGGCAGATTAAGTATTATTTTCGACAATCATTTATCGATACTTGCTAAACGGAGAACGGATCGTTGTAGTGGCAGAAGGAATCGACCATTGTGCCGCCTCTGCCCTTTCGAGCGATAAAATAACGCAACCTGTTACGCACAATAAAGCCAGTCGGCCTGGAAAATAAATAAGACGTATAGCAGAATGGCGAAAGTGAGGATCACTATCTCCTAAAGGGTGAAGCGAGAAACAAAAGATGAGGTGAGGCAGTCCGGTGTGCCTATTAAGAGGTCCTCCGGGAAATCTATGGGTCCATGTAAGCAACAAACTAACGCAATTTTCTCATACGCCCGAAAAATATATTTATTTACTTATCATTTTTTTTCGCTCGTATATAACCTCGGTTTTTTGCTGGATGCGAATTTTTTCACACACAGGGTTTCGTGTGCGAATTTCGCTTCTCGGGTGTGAATATTTTAAATCGACGGTGTTTGATGGAATCAAAACATGTAATATGAAGTGTTTGTAACAAATTCGATGTGTTATAATATAGATGAAAATATTTCATATAATAAGAAGATATATCGAAGTTTTAGAAATGAAGAAAGTTATGATTAAATACAAAAAAAAAACTGTGAAGCAGAATCAATCAATAAGATTGTTTTTGTCAGAAGAACAAAACTATAATAAATTCTTCGTATTTAAATGCAAAAGGATTTTGAAAACATAAAGTCAAGTTGATAAATTAATGATTAGAATTTAAATACACAGTACAAAATACATATAAAATAACACTTTTAATAAAAGAGCATTTTAAAATCCATTTAAAAATGACTTGTTTTACTTTTCATTATTTAGAAAGCTTTAGTGGATTTCACATGACTCCGTTTCGATTTCAGCACCTACACGTTCACGGGCGCATTGTGAAATTCTACCATTCATCCGAATAATGTTTATACGATTCATGAAAACAAACGGAGCGTTTCATCGTTCGATTTGAATATGAAAAATTTCGATTCGCATAATCGTAAACTTCGAAGACTCGGTATGTTTTCACCTGTTCTGGAGGTACATGTAGAGTCTGGCGAAAGTTTCTTCGTGCCGTTTTTGTCAACGCCCCTTTTGTCTGGAAACTTGACAGACAGACGACTGGTTGGTTACATAGAAATATACATTTTATAACTTGTATGCTGGTTGTAGAAATGTAGGAGAGTCAGAGTAGAGGAGTTGACGTGGACAAAGTTGTGGACGTGTTTGACCGTCGTCGACGTCGACGTTGTTCTTTTGTTCGAACCGAGAATGAAAGAACCGCGGAAATTTCAGCGAAAATTAATTGTGACATCGCTTTTTACTTCTTAAGCTAAAATAATATATGATATAAAAGCTTTAAAGTATCTTGTATTAGTTTTGAAACTTAACTTCGGTGAAAAAATGCGTTAAATTTGTGATACTGATCGTAAATTAAGTACATATAGTATGCGACTAGATCAATTAGAATTCAATAAACTTGAACAGTCATAGTTTAAACGAAAAAAAAAACAATTCAATTTGTATGATTTGTCATTTTTCGAAACAAATAAAATTCGACGCACACGCTCAATTTATATGATTTGTTAGTTCGTCGAAATTTCATATTGAATTCCAATAATGACCATTGACATTAGAATTCATCGATATTTTTAGATATAATAAATGTCAAGGTTCGGTAAATTCCAATATGTGAAAAACGTATTACGCAATTTTGTACATTCGCAAAAAATCAACGAAAAAAAAAATCGAACAAATTTGCACGAGTGTAGAAATGGAAAAAACGTCTCTTTTCGTTTTTCGTTCTGAAACAATAACATGCGGTAATGTCTAAATAAATAAACGCAAAGCCAACAAACTAACTACGCACGCGTCTCGACCGTATTTATATAAGCCGACTTTTTTTATAAATATCGTAAAAATAAAATAAAAACGCGGGAAAAATAAACACAGACATATTTGCAGAAGGAGCGAATAATGCAGAGATATAGAGGAAAAATCGGAAAAGCGTCGGGGAATCGGAAGCGCGTTCGTGCGTGCTCGAAAGATAAACCGATTCTTGTTAGTAAATGAATCATAAAAATATGTCGGAATAGGATACTTCGAATTAGATAAAACTTTCCGATTTGCTTACAAGATACGAATTTACGATGCCGTAAAAGCGAGAGTCGTAAAATGCGAGATCATCGATTCGAAACAACAAAAAAGCTCTAATTTGTATACGCTCACAATATTTAGAGGTATTTTTGTAATAGTGACCGCGCTACTGCCGAATTTTACGATCTACGGTTTAATTATGACTTACCTGAAAATACACAACAAAAAGAATATTACTTCTACTTTATAGATCAGTATATTCTTGAAATGAGGGCAATCGAACTCGTGACGATACTTTTATTTTTTACAATTTGTGTAATATTTGCGGCAAACAGAAATTTTCATGAATATTAGTGAAGCTAATTAGTTAATAATACATTAAATGTAATTAACGAAAATTTGTGAATATTTCATTAAGTTCATTAGAAAAATATATTATTTTAATACTGAACCTCAAATTTTCATATTATTCGATAAAATTAGTCATGCTGTAAATTGACCAATTATATTTTTTTACTGTATACTGTGCCCGGATATGTTGAAGAAATTATCTTCAAAAGATTTTTTTCCATTATTATTTTTCAAGTTAATAAAACCCTCATTAAGAAACAGAATAAATAGTATCTATTCGTGCACTTCTGGCACGATCTTATATTTATATACCGATACAAATATTGCGTTATTCAAAACAAAATTTATTATAGATCGAATCTCATCAATTTCAATCCAAAATATAATAACAATCTACCCCACTCGCACACTCTGGAAATCGTCACTTTCCCACTAAACAAAGAACACACATCAACCAAAACAATCGAACAGACCCAGATTGATTCCCCATTCACGACGTATAACGAAAACAACGAAAACCCATCCGATTCGAACGTTATCCGTTATGATATCGCAGCGCGCGCAAACTGCGGAATTACGACCGGCCCATGTTAATCCTTTCGCGGCGCGTTTTGCGAAAGTTCAAATTTGTCACTTGTACCCTCGTCACGCCTTAATCCGGCAAAATTTCTGATCCTACTCTTACTTATTTTAGTGTGTAGTTACTTTGGCAAGACGCGTCGCTTTAATAAATTAAAAAGTTCGCGCATAAGCGCTGAGCGTATCGTCCGCAATTATCTTGCCGCATTCGGGGAACGCGATTGATTTATGTTTCTGTCGGGTAATTCTGGTAATGTAAGTGGGATAAGGAAATATGTCCGTTTAGTCACACAAAAAATATATATAGAATCTATATATATGGTATATTTTGATTTGGTTTTATTATTAAAATTTTTTGTTGAATATACAACAAAAAAAAATAATGTGAAGCATTATCCCCTATATATAATAGCGGATATCTGTCTGTCTGTCTGTCTGTCTGTCTGTCTGTCTGTGTGTGTATGTGTCAC
>JAOXNN020000050.1:406995-452823 GCA_028571205.2 Hydropsyche betteni | reverse complement strand
GTTTTCACATTTTATCGTTTTCCGTTTCTTAACAAAACCGCAGCCGATGTTATTAACATCGGGCCTATATACTAGTCATATATAAAATTATACGCATGAAACTATTGATGACATTTTTCATGAATTATGAATCATTCATAGAATTTAGATTATAAAACTATAATGATTTAAAGTTTTGACGAAAGTAAAGTATTAATTTTGAATTTTCAAATTCGTAATCAAAGCATCTCATATAAAAAATAATAAACTATAATATAACTAAAATGTTTGTACAATAGCGAGCATTTTCTTTTATCGTAGAAGCAATTTTTCTATGACACTAAAAAAAACAGATGATTTATAAGAGAATTTTATGATATTTTTGTGTATAAAATTCTGATACACAAGACGGATAGGTAGGTAAATATTGATTTTTATAACTAGGCGTGAGAAATTCGAGTGGGGGGGTTTTTCGCCCGTTTTTGTTTATGCGAAAAACACTCTTCGCGATTTGTTTGCGCGAAAATAAACGTTTGCAATAAAAATGTTGTATGGTGCGGAAGCGTTATTGCGAGGGCCGTTAAGCTGTCACCGTTCGGATCTCGTTGAGTTTCTATTTTTGCCTGCAGTTATTTGCTTTACTTCAATTTTGTCTTTTACAATATTGTAGACGGAAGTCTGTAGAATTTGTCGGGTAATAATCAATTAAGATGTTGACTTTGAGTGCAGCTTGAGATGAAAATCATTAAGATCGGAAAATGATAATCGTTTATATGTCAAATTTTATCTGGTTTTGTTTATTTGATGAAATTTCAATGTAATATCATATATTATGCATGACCGTAACTATTGTGATAGTATTATAGTTTCTGGATATTAATGAATTATACAATGTTGACATTGCAGCATTGAACACGGTTAAATATTTGCATTTAATTAGAAACGGAAATTAGTGAATAGTTTTTGTATTATACTTTAATTAATTTCGACATTATTTCATAGTACAACATTGGTTTAGAACTTGCATTAAATATTTTCAAAATGTTAATTATTCAGAGCTATTGAAACAGTCAGAATCAATAAATAATTCAAATACCACATTAATTTTTAAATATGTAAATTTTTTAAGACAGGTAATTAGATAACAGTTATAATAATTAAAGCTTACTATTGATTTAAAAAAAAATTCACAGTCAGCAGAAAACCATTAAATCAACTTAAAAAAAAAACTCATTCAACTCAAAATATCTTCAATCTAAAGCAATAATTCGAACCAACCATTATATAGTTTGAGATCGATCTGGTCCTCGTTTGGGCTTCGATTGCACCACGGCCAGGGGTCGTCAACTGACGGAGACAGTTCGGTTGATTGATGTCCGACTTAATAATATCATCTACCCGTTATCAAACAACGATGAGGAAAAAACTGACTGAAAAACGCGTATATAGAGACGCGCCAGTAGACTTGCTAGAACTGACAGTTATTTGACGGCGGCTCAAAGGAGAAAAGCTTCGGTGGATTCATTCATAAAAAAAATATATGTATATGTTATTATTTTTCCGCAGAGGTCTAAAAGAATCACTCCATTTTATAAATTGTAATCCGATATGTCTAAAAATGTTACAGATTGCTGTTTTTAAGTCTTTTATCGCGGGTATTTTCCATGGAAATTATGTTGATTTATGCAGTAATGGCAAAAGTAAACGATCTCGTTGATAATTTATAATTGGTGGCCAGGTATTCAGGGAAAAGTTTGCAATTTGAAATTAAAATATAATATCGATCGAAAATTGCTACTTTTACAAGAATTTAATAAAATTTCCAAATAGACAATATAATTTCTTACAATTGCATAATATTCAGTCATAAAAAAACAAGTAATTAAATTAAAATAAAAAATGGTACTTAAAAACACAGTTTATTTTTAGGAAACCGGATACTTTTTAACAAAATAAAGTCGTATTTTTGTCGATCGGAAAAAAATTCTTCCCCTTTTTCGCAATAGAGGATCACTTTCGGGTGTATCGGTTGAACGCGGACGTGGTGAAAATATAATTTCCTCCAATTTTCCCCAATTTTTTTCTCCAATTACGTTTTATTTTTCCCCGGTTTTTATATCAAGAGAGTTACTAAAAATTGGGCATGGAGTGGAAAATAGGGTTTAAATGGCACGCGTGTGTCTAACAATTAAACCTTTCTCTTTATTTCGCTATATATCAACGGCTTTCCGAACGAAAACTGATAACGATTTTTAAAAATGTGGTATTTAATATGAATTCTTTTTTCATAAGTCTGTACAAATATTCAAATTTGAATCATAGTTTATTTTAAAATTTAAATAAAAAATTAGATTCTCTTTCAAAATGTTGAAAAAAATTGTCGAAAATATTATTTGAAGATTTACTTAAAAATAAAATATTTGTTACATAAAATTATTAAAATAATTTCGCGTTGAGACAACGTAAATTCATAATTTTGTGCTGCATTTTTTGGCGTGTACAGATTTTTTTTGAGATAAATTTACATGAACTGAAAAAATTAAAATAGCACGTGAGAATTTATTTGTTGTTTTAATTTAAGAGTTATATAGTCTGTATAGGGGCGCTGAAATTTAATTAAATTTATATGCATGAATATAACATTTTACAGCAGACGTATTTTAATTACAAGCTGCCGCAGATTGAATATTTTTTTTTTACTTTATATAATATAATGTTATACTACGACTGTTTTCCATATATTTTGAATTTTAAGGAAACAAAATAATATATGAAGAAATTCAGATAGGATATTTGCAAAATATTCTTTTATCTTTCAAATATTATTTTTTTATACCTAAACATATAAATATAAATATGATAACAAATGACAAATTGAATTTATTCATTCATTTCCTCAGAATATCTAAAGACAATGAAAATTCGTTTATTGGCCAGACGACGAGAGTACGTATTCACGATTGTGGCTAACAAACGAAAGCGCATTTGCTGGCTTTTTAAATCGAATTGTTCGGGGTTGAGAAAAATTCTAAGGGTTGGTAGTGTTTCAGGAGTACCCTTTTTATTTTTTTATTCTTTCAGCTTTCACTCTAGTACGACATCGTCGTCACTTTTACGAAAATCGTTCGGTGTTTTATTGACTCACGTGTTACACCATTATCGTGAGATCGAAGGGTTCTTTGAGCAATTTATTCGTGGACACTAAAACAAGAGGACATTTTGTATTATACACTGTGTTATGTTCAAAAACAATTTCCTTTATAAATTTGATATATACCGAATCTATATTATTATAATCTTTTAAAATACAGATGACTAAAAATATAATGATTGAATTGATCAAAAATTGAATGAAATACCACTTGATAAATTATAGCATAAGTAATATTATTTGTCCTCATAAAAGTTGTATCAAATGAGTGATAAAATTTTATTATTTTCACACACGTACTTAACAAATACGTTCATTTAATGCTTTTACACCACAGCTGTATTTTCATTTATTTTTTGAATTATTTTATATCTTACAAGCAATGTGAAAATATTGCCTTCTAACATCAAACATTAATATAAATTCACGCATAAATAATATAATATATCATAATAATAATAAACGCATCCGCTCACATATCAAATTCGCAATTCCAGCCTAATATCTCAAAAGCAGCACTAACAGATATTGCAAAATTAACCTTTAATATCTATTACTGCAATCACATACATGTAATTGCACTACTCAATTAACTACAACACACCGAGACTTTTAGCGAACCGTATTATCAACCCATCAGCGTTACATCCGCGATCGCACAGGAGCACCAGAAGGTGCTTTAAATATAAAAGTTTGGACATCGTCCGGCCATGTGCGGTCGTTTATATTTAGCTGCGAACAATTATAATTAGACTCGCGGACCGAAGGCGAGGCGTGCGAGAAATCGCCGCAGTCAGCGACCCGCCCGAAAAGAGCCAAAAGCTCGCGATTCGCGCCATTTTTCCGGTTCAAAATCGCACTCGGTGAACGCTTAAGTCTGTAAAATCTGTCGGTAGTATAACGGACTGTGCTTTTGTGGAAAATCGCGTGTGTGGAGCTTGCGGATCGGGTGTGAAGTCGGGGAAACGGAAGATACGTCGCGGGTTAAAGTGGTCAGTGTTGGTTTGGGAATTCGAATTTTTCCCATCTATTTTTTGAGCTTTTTTTAATATAAGATACACGAAGATAAAAGTTGTGTTGTAAATACATATAAAATAAAATAAATTGGGAACGTGTACCGAATAATCGCAAACAATATTTTTCAACGTCATTCATGATTTCAATTATGATTGAAGATTTGATGCAATGAAAATAAACTGTGAAATCGACAAAAAATAAAATTCAAAATGAAAATATACAAATTCAAAATCGTCTGCCAGACAAAATTCGATCGGCGCGTAAACGCGATTTAAAATTTCGACGATTTGTCGTCTGGTTTTGCGCTTTGAACTATATTAGTGAATTTGGCGCGCGGACCGTTCGAAATAAAAATTAATTAAATTTCAAGAAAGTTGCCAGATTGCAGTGTTGCTAACGTATTGTGCCGAAATAGACGGGCCAAACAAAAATAAAGACAAAACACACCTGAAAACACACATCGAGACGTGTCGGTATATGGCGTGCACGTGTCAAACGTTACGCAACGTGTTAAATATCCAGTGTCTGATCGCTAATTTGAGGAAAAATTTATCAGTATTGTATCGTGATGTGCTATAGTGCGATCAAAGAAGAAGCTCAACTGATGACGTATGTATTGTTGTGCCCAAAGTTTCGGTTCGATTCTAATTTTTATGGTATATCAGTTTTCGAGTGCTTTCAAATGTTTAGATTGTGCAATGTGAATGCTGCCTTTTCTTCGAAGATCTAATTAAAATTCTTTTGGAATTGAATGTCGAGTATTGGCTATGTTGTAAATCATATAACGGGAACAAGTCGCAATCTTTTTAATGAACGTATTATAAAGAGTTAAAAATACTCTTCGGTCTACCACCGGTTATTATGCGGCGTGATATTATGTAAATTTCGAACTAAATATTTAAGAAGTTTCTTTTTTGTGTGAAGACGGTGGTTTTGCTTTTTGTTTCATTCGCTGAAATAGAGGGAAAAGTCGTTTTTTCGTTTAAATATGAGAAGATTTATCAAAGTTTATCGTTGACACGATGACAAACAACTTGACTTTTACATTTTTTCTTAGCTTCTAATTAACAATGATAAATAGAACCAAGTATATTTTTGCAACTTATACGGTAGAGATAAACAAAACAGTCTTAATAATAAAATTGGCTAGTATCTTTTGTAAACGAATTTAAAAAAAAAATCCAAATATCAAAACTTCAATTACGTTTTTTGTAACATTCGCGTAATTGCAAACATTTATTTTCTATATACAACGGTGATGAGTTTTGTGATTACATAGGCATCTAATATCATGAAACTTTGATCTATTTTTTTTCCAAGAGATTGCCTTCCTTTGATTTTCATTCAACTTAAAATTTGAAAAATGTGATACACAGACTGACATAAAGAAACAAAGTTAATTTTAAGTAGTAATGAGTATAATTAATACTAGTATATATATTATATAATAGTAACATATATGTACTTTGATTAGTCACTATAAAATATAAAATAACAAAAATAGTATGATTGGAATTAACAGTCATGATCACTTTCCACAAAAATTAGAGTATATAGAAAATTTATTGTATCACAATTTTTAATAAAATATTTATTAGTTTTATACATTTCAATGAAATATAAGATTGTAAAAAAGGAAATTAATACAAAATATTAAAAAAAATCAATATTTAAAGGTAAACCATGGCAAAAAAACTTGCACAATCGCAAGTCACTCGGAAGTTCGACCGAATCTAAATATTTATTGTGATTTCAGATGTAAGATGGGAATGATTGATCGATTATTTATATTTCGTTGTTTTCTATTGTATACTCTGTCGTTGTTTTTCCTCTACTTCAGACCGGCTGAGTCTTCGTTTTTAGAACTTCGAGTTGACTTTGCCTCAGCCTGTGTGCAATGAACGTTGTTTGAACTTTCGATAAACAAAACTGTAATATTTAAATTCAAACGTCTGGGCGGTCGTTATATCTGTGCGAAGTCAATAGTCGGAATGCTCCGTCTGAGCTTTAAGTTTTTAATCCGATTACGATGTCTGCTATGTTGTGGATACTACAATTTGAATAGTTAAGCCTCGAAGTCCATCGCGTGAAATCGAATTATTCGATATTCATTTGATTTTGAAAACCATCTAGAGAGATTTTGTATATAACAATATATTTTTTATATATTATTGTACTAAATTGAAAATGTCAATACGTCAATTATTCAAAGGCTTTCAGTAAGTGATTTTCTGTATCGAGTCTTCAATATTTTATGTCATAAGTTATTGGTTTAGTAAAAACATGTTTTCTTACATAATTTATTAATAATGTACAAAAAAGTCATCATAGACGGTGCCAAAATAAAATATCGTATTTAATGAATCTTAAATCAAAAGCGACTACGTTTGCTGCGACATTTTTATATCAGCAGATAAAACATGGAAAATTTTATGCGAGTTTACGTGAAACTAAGCTCATTGTATAATACACACATTAAAACGTAAAAAATGTCCAATCTTTATTATAATATAAATATATTGCTAATTGTTATTCGTTTCTTACATATGTACATTGCAATAAATATTTTGAATTTATTGAATAGTTATTATAAATGAGAAAAAGAAAATTTTATTTTAACCTTATATTTTGATATTTAATTTTTTTATGAATGATTTTGTATATATATTCTCAATACATTAATGTCAAAAAAATATTGCATCACTAAAACTAAAATATATCAAGATAAAAATAATTAGATCCACATCATAATTTTTATGATTGATTGGCGATTTTAATTGTGTTAAAAAGTTTGTTCTGTCTTGTTTTCAAATGTGGCTCAAACTGGCGCCATTCCAGGGCTTCTCAATAAATAAGCTTTGTTATTGAGGTGTGTTTCTTTCACAGAGACAGAACTAATCCTATTCTAACAGATAAAATCTCCTCTCACCCCGGCCGATGAGAAACTGGATCACACTCGTAAAATTAATTATCGAAAGAGCCGACGATAGTGCTAAAGTCCTGGGAAAAGAAAGAATCTTTTTGATCTTCTTTTCCGACATCTGAAATATTCAACAGTCTCGAAGCTAATAAAATGTCGTCGTACAAGAAAACCATTTGGTAGCAGTTATTTATACAAGAAAACTGGCCAAAATCGAGCAATTCCAGTTAGCCGACTTAACGCGTTCATTTGTAGTGTTATAATTAATTTGATTCACGAATAACATAAGAGTATTAATCTAGAATTAATTTAATTTCACGTTTAGAAAAATCGACAAGTGTACTTAAGGCAATGGCATATTTTATTTTCGTTACATTTTAATTCAATTTCGGACGAAGGTCTCTCTAATCCACTTCGACCTACGTCTTGTATTTATTACAGTTTTCTTTTTGCGACCTCTCTTCGCTTATCTGAAGAGATAAGAAGGGAAAATTCTCTTCAGAAATATCGTAATTCAGTACGTCCGTCACATATTTTTCATTCTGCGTGCCATTCTGAAAGAACCAAGCGAACGAAATACGAGAGCACTTACCGATGGAAAAGAAACGAAAGTTATGCGCGTTTAGTGGCTCGTAATATAACAGAAGTTTCAATGGCAACATCGTTTCTATAGACAATTAACTTTTTTTCAGAAAATTTCTTATATCATATGAGAAAAACGTATAAATGTTCGGTGAATATATAATGTTTATTTTGAAAAAAGCTTCGTGAATATGGAAATGTTCAATTCACAAATATCCGTCGCTAAACTTTTTCGCAGGAAGCAAAAATAATATTTCACACATGATCCTCGTTCTGTATGATATATACGAAGAATTACATGCATTTTATTTTTAACAAAAAAAATAAAGGATGATTTTAAAAGCAGCATTTGAAGCAAACCATCCATTTTACCGCGTAAATAAATCGGAAATTTTAACGTTCTGTCGTTGAAAAGAAAATAAATATGAAATATGTATTCAATATATCGCTTTCATTGAATGGATTTTCGACAGATTAAATGTGCGAATTTTCGAATTTTGCACACGCGAACATCTTCAAAATTATCCAACAAGATTAATACCGCTACTTTGCGAAAGGTCTCGCGGGTAGATTTTCATACTTGCCCCGTTAGCGTTGTCGAAAGATTTATGAATTCGCGCACGAATGTAAATCGCACAAAACCCAAATTCTGGCAATGTTTTATATTAACCAGAAAAATCGTACATATTAAACTATTACTGAAATCAGAACCGATAAACCGAAGGGCGTTCAAATTTCGGCTACTTATGCCCGAAAAAAATGTAATATTTTCCCCTTATTTTATCGAAGTCGCTAAGTGCGGTTGGCATTCCCAGATAAAGGCATTTAGTCGGCGGTCATAAATTAATTTTAACTTGCGCTATATTATTCAAAGCCGGCAGCAACATTGAAAATAATTCTGTCTGCGAAAGGGGATCTCTTGATGTATTGCCTTGTTGACTGGCCCAAAGAAAGTCTCGATTCAGCTGAAACGCAACAAATAGCGAGAATTAATTCGCCGCAATAAATATTGTAATTCGATGTTAATTTAAGCGCTTTTCACTTAAACGAATAACGACGCGGAATTTATCACGAGCTTCGCGCTTGGTACGGGACTCGGTTCTATGTGGCAAGGACGAAAAGTAAATAATAATTAGAATTATTTAGGTTTTTCAATGAGAATTCTAATTATTAATCTTTGCTAAAAAAATATGTTGAATTTAAACATAAATATTTTAAGAATGATTATTAGACTTTCAAATTTGGATTCAATGTAATCATTTATAAAAAGGTTAACAAGGTTGAAAGGGGTTAAGGTTTGACTACATCAGTTCCCAATGATTGCAAAAGTCAAGCGATAGTTAATAATATTGTATAATTACTCATTTAAATAAACTGACCTTATCATTGATTTAGTATCTGTCGGCAAAAGATGATTTCAGAAATAAACATTAAAAATTCTAAAATTTTTAATAGTCTTCATATATTTTTGGTAGATGCCATATGGTTTATGTTTAATCTAAAAAAATAGTTTAAATATAATTAAAAAAATGAGTACATGGCCAAAAATAATGATAGTGACAAAAATTAAAATAATTGCGAAATTAGGTGTTTGGATAAATTAAATGATACTATTGAAAATTGCGTCATTGGAATAACAGAACGACCCATTTTTTTTTAAATAATCAAAAGATATCCAATCAATAAAAAAATCAATCAAAACTGAGAAATATTGTGATGTCGGCGATAATTAAAATTAATTTAGTCGAGCGTTCGCAGTACGCCCCATAAGTTCCGAGTTCGACGCGCGATTTGACGGGCCGCATGAAATATACGCCGATAAATCACCATATATGGTGTTTGTGTACGAGATTCGCACACGAGCAAAACTCTATCTATTAAAAACACTTATGGGGATGTTTTGTTTTTAACGTGTGCGTACGTCGAGGGTGAATTATTGCCGACGGAATAAAAAAACACCATTTTGCCATCCCCCCCCGTCCACCCAGTGCCGGTCGAAAATTAAATTGAGCGATGGTGATTTATGGGGATGCACCGAGTTTGCATGATGCATCGCCTTTGGGAGATATGAGACAAAAGTGTAGTTTTTCATAAACGATGGGTTCATTTTGGAAAGTCATCCGTTAATGACTTTTGTCCGTGTCGGATAATTGAGTATGAAATTTTACGATACGCGATGGTACCTATGTATTGAAATATATTATATTTACGTTTGGTGCAAATACTGAAATAGTGTATTTGGTAATGTATCAATATTGATTAAATATTAAATTTGAAACGTTTTATCATATTGAATTTAATAGATCGACGCATAAAAAATTGCCAACGTAGCTCTCCCAAGCATTATTAGCTTTTATATAAATTTGATCTCTCAAAAGACAAGCGTAGCGGTTATCGAAAACGCCCTTTGAAGTTCGCTTTAATGAGATTTCAATCGTACGAGATTGACAACGGTTTTTCTGAGTACACATCAATATCTTTGTATTCACACAACCATATAAATATGTAAAAATTCCAGTTAAATAAAAAAAATAAAAATCAATCATTAATACATTGATTGGCAAACATCAGAACGGTAAAGAATGTTCAAAGTTTTAGATAAGTCCCGACGAAAAGCTGTCGTTAATGAGCGGTCGGCGCATTTCGGGCAAAAAGGCAAAAGAAAAAAAATAGAAAAGAAAAGCAATTTGTTGCCAGTGTATATTGCAGTCAGGGTTTTCAGGGTAAACACTAGCCTCGGGGTATTTCCCTCAAGGCTTGTTTAAGCCTCATTCTGTCGCTAAAAGAAAACTCACCTCTCTTTGTGTGACGGGCTTTGCTAGCTAGCGGCCGGCCTAACTTCGACGTGTGTTCTTCGAACATGGTGCAGATTCATTCAATTTTATTTTGTTTTCTTTTCATTAAATATTTTGTCGAAATTTTAATTAGATAACTTCAAAAGATTCGACGAATCAAGAGTTTGTATATTCACGAGTGAAATCTATATTTTATGCATCGTATTTTAGATTCTTTAGAGGTTTATAAAATTCGAATCGATACGACCGAAGTGCAAAAGAATTAAATTTATTATGAAAAAGGTCGCGATTTCATAGCTCCCCAGGGCAAAGTCGAAGAGGCGGAACCTCCCATTTTCCATGGCACCATTGCCGGAATAAAAGATTTATTTATTACATACCTTTATATACAAAAGGATCTATTATATATATTCTCCCTCGTATTTCGGTACCATCTCCTATCGGAAGTTGGCTATCATCAGAAAAATTTCAACCTTTTTCATCGCAACATGGAAAAATGACCCGGCGATCTTTTATACCGCTTAAATTCTTATGCCAAGAAATGTGTCATCTTCTTTATATTTTTATTGATGTTATAAACGATTTTCAACAAGTTCCAAAATAATAAAATTATTATTTTACTGAGCGATTTTTTCAATGTTTTTATTATTCTATAGTCAAAAATAGTTCAAGGATGCTTCAGGATGAGCAATATGAACCGAGACAAATAAGGAAAATATATGAGTTGAACTTTTCTGGATAGTCATATGCACTGGTGCACTAGACACGATAAATAATTCCTGGGGCGGAATGACTTGTGCATTTTTAAAGATGCACGTCGACGAAGCGATTTCAAGGCGAGCTATTCTGTTTTCAGGAATTTTCATTTTTTCAGACGCGTTTTTAATGGCTTCTAAATTGATGGAACATAAAACGAAGTCTTTAATTTAATTCTACAGAAGTTCGAGTTTGTTAGTTTACATTCTGAAAATTTCTAGTCAAGGGTTTCATGAATTTTCAATTTAATTATTAGATTGCATTTTGTTTTTGATATATCGAATATAAAAGTTTCGTAGAAAATTCAATTAGTAATTGCGGATGCAAAATATTTTCTGACTCATAATTATTTTTATATGTAGTATTTTGTGAATAACGGATGTGAGTTTCACGAGTAAATTTAGCAACATATGAATAATTCTTTGAATTGGTACATGAACATCGTCAAAAAATCAAATGCAGAACATTATTGATAAATATTTAAATTTTAATTAATTAAAATGATATGTCAAAACTAAACATCGACAATATAACAGAACTCTATTAATAGTAACAAAAGACACAAAAAGAAACCCACGAGAGAAAACACACCCGTATCGCCGCTATTAAAAACGCTAAGCTTTTCACGCGAGCAAAACGAAAAAAGCGTGTCATACACGCCTCGTGGACGTGTCGCTTGAGAAAACTACAACTAGTCGGCGTCGTGTTTTTCTATTTTTGTCGGAAAAGCGTCTATAGTTTTCCGCGGAGCGCGAAAGGTCCTACGGAGCCCGAAGCGACCATTGTAAAGCGAAAATCTCGTGTTCATACTAAGCACGCCGCGGAATTCACTTCTACGTGTACGTTCTTTAGCTGTGTTTTTTTTAAGCTGTGTGTATGTGTTCGATGGAGTATGTGTGTATTCTAGTTAGTGGGTTTGTTGGGAACGTGTGTTTGGCTGAGTTTGCGTGAGGGGTGTGGAATTAAAGGTCTCGTTTGAAAATTGTGGCGCTTGCTTTTGTTGAATTAACGTCAATATTTTTTATTAGTTATATTCTACATGTACCAAAATTTATGTAATTTTATACAACTTTTTCAAAAATTTCATGATTTTATCAATATTTATATCATCGTGAGAGTAATTATGTACTTTTTATTTTGTACCGTATGTGTTAATATGTTATATTCTACAATAAATATTATACTAACAAATTGAAGAAAAAAAAAAATAAAGTATTAGGATTGAGACGTTTGTCCATTGTATATTATGTATTGTATGTTTTGATTTTTTATTCTTGGTATTTATAGGTATATATATGTATGCATGTATCAAAATATATGTGCAGATTCTCCTGTGCGGAAAAATGGAATCTTGTTTTTCAAGAAAAGTCGAGTACGCCAAGATACGTCGGCCGCTTCTTTACACGTACATACATATTACGCTCGAAGCCTTTTCTGTTCTTGACTCTACACGTTCGTGGAAAAATCTCGTTTGATTCTGGAAAAATCATTATTTTTTCATGTGTGCTTTAATAGTTTTCGATCGGCACGAGTATTTGCACGTAACATTTATTTTCGGGAATGTGTTAAAATTTTACCCCATTCTCTTATTGGATAGGTAACGGACCGCCTCTATTTTCAATTCAGTTGTAATTTCTAATATATCACAACAGATTCATGCAAATGATGTCATTAAATTCAAATGATAATAAATATTTGAAAATACAGAGCAAACATTACTTAATTGTCAGATAATTAAAAGGAAACTGACCATACGTTCACAAAAGACCGAACTAATCCGTCCAGTCATTACGGCGACAAATTATTTATCGTCGCGGTGCAGAGTTCCTAATTAGTATAGGCAGCAGGCAAGCAGTGCTTTTCCCATTTCCCAACGCTTTTCCGGAAGCCGTACGCTCCAGCAATTTTTCACCGGAATTGCCGGCTTCGCCGCAGGCAAATGAACAATTCATCCGGAAAAACGGAACTCGGACGTTGCTCGCCATACAAGAAAACCATACTCCGATCTCATTCAGTTCGCTTTAATTTAAATTTTCGCATAATATTTCGTTGCAGAGCCGATCTGCAAAAACGTACTAAACAACTGTCAATTGTGTACGATTGAAAATGGAAAATTAAAAATATTTTTGAATAAATATATTGTGATCCGTATATTTTCAAAATATGACATACCTCTAAAAGGTTACTCAGGATTTTTACTCAGTAATCATATTTTTTTCGGTTATTCTTCCCAATTTTATGATAATGCTTCTTGAGAATGACTGACTTAATAATGGATTACCCACCCTATCAAATCAAAGAGAAATATGTTACAATTCAACGATTTAAATTTAAAACAATGAATCGACGTAACATTCGTGATATTTCAACATTGTTAAAAATCGATACGTCTCGAAAAGTAGCACAATGAAGTGGGCGCGAACATTGCTCACGCGACATCGTCGCACATTTCAAAACACAATATAAAACGCATACTTTGGAGTCGATCCAGACTCAGGTGTACCTATAGATCTACTAAAACTGAAACAACAAGAATAGATCTTTCGCATAGATCGCGCTAGTTCAAGCGTTACGTCTGTCGTCTACCGACCGTGACGGGTCAAAACGTATATAGGCAAGGGGATACGGGTAGAGGGGAATATATAAGAATAAAATATAATATTGAACTTAAAATACATAAAAGTTTATGCTACATAAAAACAATCTAGATTATATTCTATTATAAATAAAATATGTGTTATTTTGTTGGTTAGGCGTGAGGGTTGGTGAGTTTTGTAGGGTGATGGTGGTCGTACGTGTCTCAGAAAAGTGTTTGAGAAACGCTGACATTGGTCGTTTGATATATTTAGATGACCCGGTTCTATATTCCGCGACGTGTCGTTTCGGAATGGACGCTTTTAAATTTAGCAACCGCGATCGATGCGTTTACGTTTCATCTGTCGCTATTGGTGTGTACCGGGTGTTTGAGAAATATATACATACAAGTAAGTACATATGAATTTTTTTTGACTTATATACTGTTCAAAATATCGATTAATCCTATATAAATATACAGTTTACTTCATAATTTTGTATCGAAGTATTTCTGGTTTTATTAAAACTTAATTTGTGACAGTCAATTATCTTTCTATCGCTAAAAGGTACAGATTTTAATGATTTTAAAGACATAATTTAATTTTAAAATATCGTTTGGACATCCTGTCTGTTGGCTAGCTTGAAAGGATCCCGTTAAAAAGTTTACTCCAGCCGTTTAGGGATGTTGCCTATTTTCAGTATAGCGTTTACTTTTACTTAAGATGTAAATCAGTTAGATGAGGTTGAAAAATAAACAAGCGACGCTCAACTATTACTATATTTTAATTAAATTTATGAATTTGTTGTATATTAAAAGGGATATTTATTAAAAAATTAAATCAGATAAAAGAAACTTGTTTTTTTATATTTATAAATTAATTTGAAATTTATAAATGCTAGTACTAATTTGAAACATTTTAAACTGTGAACTCCTTTCAACGATACTTCCTGAGAAACGTCCGAACTGAATGACGGAAAAGTTTCGTTCTGAGTTGCGAAAAAATTCGTTCCCTTATAAAAGTGCTAAATAACGAAATTTAATTAGAATATTAACGTCAACCGGAAAAATTAATCCATCATTTTTCAATAGGATTTTTGGCAGTTTGTACATACCGCGTTGTGAGCTTGCCGTCTACGGTCGGATTATAAAACGAAAAAAAGTATAATGAAAAAAAAACTCTACCCTTTTTGTCAGTGAACAACTCTGATATGAAAAATCGGATGAAATTTATTCAGACGAATAATATAATAATTGAATTGAGTCCGAATAGAAATACGTAATGTTTAAAAAATAAATTTTTTGCCTAAAATTCAGTTCAAACCTTAGGGAATTCAAAGTGTGAAATAGTCGTTTCTAGGACAGCTATTTATTTATCTGCGAATGATAAATATATGACAAAAATATATGTTCCGTGTGTATTTTACGTAGGTCCACACACTCCCGAGAGTACAAAAGATAAGTTATAACATTTGTTAAGGGTTGCTCAGTCCCTAGGGAATGCGGTAGCCATATTTTTGTCTTATGAAAAAAGTATAGTTTCGCGCAAATTGTCCTTCATTTTCAACGATAGTATGTAATAACACTTCCACGAATATATAACTCGGCGCAGTCTTATTATATGTAATATATTAATTTCGCAATGCTGAAAAATTAATTATACGAAAGTGCGCTTATATAAGGTTTTAGGTATGTTTTAGGGCCCGTCTGGGGCACAAATCGCGGATAAATTAGCCATCAATCACACTCTCAGCAGACACTTACTAACCAACGGGTAACACACAAGGATATTGGAAATTACCCCAAGGGTCTAATTCCGCAAAACGGATTTTTTTCAATCGAAAAAATATATTCGGTACTTGTAACGTATTTGTCAGTGTTCGTATTGAATTTTATTTGATTATTCTCTAATAATTAAAAAAGGATATGGTAAATAAGTTTTAAATAACATATCGTGTATGAACTACAATGAAATATTTAATTTTTATGAACCCGTAAGAGTATATATTAAATTTACTAGACGGATATAGATAAATATATACAACTAGGAAGATGGAAATTGCTACAATTAAATAAAAAAGAATCTTATAAATATAATTTGGTGTTAGCAAAAGCAACAACGATTGAGCTTTTATATCCTTTTGTTTTTTTTTTTTGAACTATTTTGGTGTATTTTTAAATGAAATAGACTAATTTAGAATACAATAAAAACTTGATTACGTTCTATGCGATAACTTTTCAAATTTGAACGGATGAATGACGTTGTATTACGCAAATCTAAAAATTTTCCTATCTAAAAATAGTTTCGTTTCACTATCAATCGAAATTTGATTAGAATACATCATTTCAAAACGAATTTCGAAAATTCGCACAAATTCAATATTAGGAACAATTTTTATATGATTTCGACAATATACGCATCTGAACACAAGCACTAGAGATATATGAAAGAACCCAAGACATTTTCCGAGTGAATTTCCCACATATATACATCAGAAATTTTCTCTGATGAGATTTTTCCGCGGTGCGAACTTGTCATGCCAATACGGCGCGGACAATGAGGCTGCCTAACGAACGGGAATCGCAACCGCGCTCCGGAAAAGCTTTACGATTTTTCCTCACGGCATTTTCCTGCCTTTGGAAAATTACCATGGACGCGTGGGCGGCGTCTGATTCGATTGCCGTCGCAATCTTCAACAGAGATGAACCGAAATTTTCACACGGATTATATTGTCGGAAAAGCGGGGAAAGCCGTTCGCCGCTCGAGTGTACGATAAGTGAAATTGCTCGTAGCCACGCATGTGCGTTTGCGAGATTGTAGATAGTGATGGAATCGAATTTTTTCCTAGGGTAATAAGTTTTCAGATGTTTTTTTTTTATTTTAATGTATCATATGATTCATTTAAAGTTATAATGAAATGTGTTCATGTTTCATATTATTAAAATAAATATTTTTATATTTGTTTGATAGTATACTTTTAAAAAATAGATACTATTTAATTCATGAAATTTGATTACCTGATAAAGATGAGTGATTACGTGAAAGTTTATATAACTTTATAAGTTTATAAGTTTATATAGTTTTAACTTAAGCCCATACCTAAAACTTATACAATATTAATGATGTTGATTTTAGAAATTAACAAGTTTATAATATCAATAGAGAATTCTTGAAAAGTTTAACTTATATAAACATTGATTGAAATCTTCTCACAAAAGAAGGTTTATTTGCAATTTCGCAGCCTGTTAAAATCGAATAAAGCCAATCAACGATCTCAAAACATTTACAAACTAACACTTTAAGTACAAAGAAGACTTCTCTTCGTATAGGATTTCATCGCCACCAATTTATGGCGTGACGTGAGCGCGCTTCCCGTTTAATTTAATGGCCTTCCAAAGATATTAGACGATTTCAGTTTCAAGAGGTGCAAGAGACTACCATTGGCTTTTTATCAGACCCATATACGTATTCGGATTTACTGGTAGACACTTTGTATGGTTTATTTCACGGTCGGCTTCTTCTAGTGCGATTGTGTATGTTTCCGTGCACAGAAATCCACCGATGGAATCGAAACGAATGAGAAATATTTTGAATTTATCTTAGTTATTTTTTTTTCATTATTCGCCATGCTGCGATTGGGTCTCGTACTCGATCATTCAACAAATAAACTTTTCGAACGGAGCGACGTTCGTGAAAAAGCGTGTCGGAGAAAAATCAAATGTATTGGAGTCGCGGCAAAAATTTCGTTATTCGCCGCTTCAGTTGCATATTTTCCGATATAAGTATTGAGCTTGTTTAAAAATGTACGTAATTCAAATAAACTATGAAATGTTTTGCATAGCTATCGACGAAATAATTAAAAGTTTTCGCACAAAAATAATTTTTCTAAGAAAAACTGTTCATATTCATGAAAATATTGTCGTATTGTTTGTTTAAAAGTCATGCAATGAATCTCGTAAGCTATAATGAAATTTCCACTTGAACGGAGAAATACAAAATCAAGGGAAAATATCAAATGAAATAAATGTAATATATTAAAAGTTTAAACGCACAATTTTAACCTTTTCAATTATTTGGCACATAAAACGCGGAGCGATCGTTTACGCGTTTCGAATGAGCGGTCGTCGAGAAGAACACAAATAGTTTAACGATTCATTAAATAGTCGATATTTTTCCCGGGCTTTTCGCGAACAACAGCGGAGAACCCGGTAACAAATTTCGAAACGAGATATATAAAACAATATGAAGCATTCTTGAATATTTCCAGTCTTTCTAATTTGATCCGCGCATCTGGTCCGTGGTCGGTCTCACTCTCATATCCCTCACAAGTGCCGTTCGAAACTTTTATTTTTCAGACGCTGATTAATTTTCTTCACAACATCTGCTCGTCGGACTCTTTTTCTTTTGAATTTTATGACTCTTAGACTAACTCGAGTCATTACTATGTCGTTTTGAAGCAAAAAAATAAATAAAAAGAGCTAGGGAAAAATAATATTGCAGTATTATATAAACGACGCAACGATTGCGCTGAAGTTTTTTAATCAGAACAATCTGCGTTTGAAAATTGAATTGGATCCCACGGAAGATAATAGACTTTTTATTTCAGTTTTAAACGTATTAGTTTTAACGTTAATTCCGTTTTATTTTGAGCGTTTTATAGAAAGGATCAAAATATTAAGGACCGATTAATTTTTTTTTTAATCAAGTCCGAATTAAGCGAAGTAAGATTTTTTTTAAATAAAATAAAATAAGTTTTGCGTAAGCGAAAAAATATCAAAATTTTAAATACTTCAAACAATTCATTTCAAATTAGAAAATATGTCTTTGGTATAAAATTTTTTTCTAAGATCATATTTACTAACTAAAATTTCCTTTGTAAAAGTCCCCTTTCATAATTGAAATTTAGAGAAGAAATTAATTCAGTGAAGCTAAAAAAGTGTTCTTTATTTTCGTGTCGTCTTTTAAAACCTACAAAAAAAGACGTTTCTTTCAATTAATTTTGATCCGATTCATTCGATTTTTTTGAATAATCTAATCAAATTTAATTATTTTTTTTATGTTCACAAGTAATAAATTTTCGCTTTAATTATATTTATGTGGATTCACAAAATATATTATACATAAATTCATATGAATGTCCCCTTCGACTTGACGCGCGTCAAGCCCAAGTTTTCGTACAAAAGCTCAAAGCCCGACGACTTAATTGCATCTCGGGTTCAGCGTTCATTATTTTCCTTAATTCAATAAAGACTTGAAACTAAAACTCGTTCATTTCAATTTGTCGTAAAATCTACGACAACCTAGATGCTAGAAATTAGAATACGAAAAAATGAATTCTATGACAGAAAAAAAAACAATATTTATTGGATACTGTTCCGAAGCGGAAATGCAGTTTTAAACCGACTTTCTTTGTGAC
Source organism: Hydropsyche betteni (assembly GCA_028571205.2). NCBI lineage: Eukaryota > Metazoa > Arthropoda > Insecta > Trichoptera > Hydropsychidae > Hydropsyche > Hydropsyche betteni. The sequence goes on along the minus strand of JAOXNN020000050.1, from coordinate 433,634 downwards.
ATAGGAGAATTTAATAAAAGACGATAAAGCAGCGGAAGCCATACACAAAACAATCGGGACGACAGTTTGATAGCTGTTGTTTTTGTTTAAAAGGACGAAAAATGTAACTAAAAACATATACCGATGCTGTTTACAATAAGAAAATGCGTCAATAGTCTTATATTAAAAAATACACTTGATATTTTTTAGTTCGATATTATGTCTTCCTGCCAATTTTATGAAGTCGATCGTTTCGGTTTATGCGGTTTTATAAAAATAAACTCCAAGTTTATTTTGCGTTTTTATATTGACATAAACTTTTCGACTTAACGACAACTTTACTTTGCTTTAAAGTGAAACGATTTTGAGACGACTAATGCGATTTCGACATAAAAATTTCCGGTAAAATATTAGAAAATTTACCGACCACATTTTGACACAAGTTTATTGAAGGTCTTTAAATAATCACCAATAATTTTAATATCGTTCCAATGTCATCATCTAAAAACCGAAATTTGATCAACTTTCAAAGATCCAAACGGCGAAAATCCTCAAAACCACGCCCACACAAGCATTAGACCCACTTAGCAACAACCGAAAAACGAGAAATCCGAACCGAGTCGCAAATCAAATCGAAAAGCGCGCGAAGCTATCAATAACCGCCATTTGGCGACGTATAATTCAATAGAACACCCGCTCCATTATATAGAGCGAAAGCTTTCCCGTTTTATTAGTCGGCACTTTCCTACACATGCACACACACACACACACACACACACACAGACACACAAACACACACACACATATATTTATGTATGTATGTATGTATGTATGTATACATACATACAACACATATACACATGTACATATTTAAGCTCATATTCGATATGTATAGTATGTGGGTGTCGGAAGGAAAGTCGTGGTGTTGGAGGCTTTGACCGTTGCCGGAAAAGTTGCACGCGATGGCGCATAGGTGATGGAAATGCAATTTTCCGGCGTTTCTCGAAGCGGTGATTGAATCATGGATCGCTTACTGAGGGCCGATGTGGATCTCGGTAGTGCTTTTGAAAAGCTTTTGAGATGCGTGAGAGTGCAGTTAAATTCAATATTTGCACTTCGGTGGGTGCCTTATTTTTTTTTTTTTTAAGTATGATTTTTTTAATATGTGATTTTTTTATTAAGAGTCCGTGTGTGAATCATAATTTGCATTGGTTTAGCAATCACCGAAAAATCTTTATTTTAAAAAAAATTTTATTTCATTATCTGAATAAAAAATAAAAAAAATATCTACGAAGGTATATTAAATATTATAGAATTACGCATAATCTATGTTTTTATAATGTAAATTACTATTTAACAAGAACATATTATGAATGTTGTTTTCGCTTAATCTAATATTTCATAGATATAATATAATATAACATGTAAATTTAAATCACTCCTTTTATGAGAATTTGTATAACTCGTATAGTATTAACTGTAAGTAATTTCATACTTGATACAGAATTTACTGTAGTCATAGATATCGATTTGGAGATAAAAATGATAAAAATTTATTATTATTTTATTAAAAAAATTAAATCAATAGGTATGTATAACTCCAAATGGACTTAAAAACTATTATTATATTTTCTGAATAATACCTTATTTCTCAAAAATAAATTCTATTTAGAATTTAAGTAATTAAAAATACTCACAAAAATCAGACAAATGGCATTCGATCCAGCGATAATTTTCATAAATCGTGGTCACGTGTGATGAAAGAAAGTTCTTTCATCGTTTTCCATCCCACATAGTCCTCGTCATCGTTCGCCAACTAATTGGCAACTAATTTTCGCGCAATTTATCACGTCGATGACGAGGCTTGATGCGGTTCTCGCTCTCCAACAACACTTCTTCTGCGTCTAAGGAACGCGGCGATATGAAAAAAATGAAATAACGTCTTTCTCAAACCGCCCCAGAATTATGGCGTCCATTGATGGCAGTTTAATTAAGTTTTGAAAGAAAACATAGTTGTGGAGCATCGCATCCGCTGAAGAAATTCTCCAACAATGTTTGCAAGTAATTAAAAGTAAATTTTATGAACGCACGAAATGAAATTATCTTAAAAAAAATATGACATAAAACAGTTTGTTAGTTTGTTTGGATAATAAAGATAATAGATTATTAGATTCGAACGGCTTGTAATTTTCAAAAATTTAATAAAATGGAAATCGTGAACGTAAAATATTATCTTCGATTTGAATACGAATCGCTTATTTTATAGCAAATAAAATTTTTAAATTTTCCCATTTTGTATTTTCGATACCATTTGATGTGAAAATGATATATAAAATTTGAATAAAAAAGCATCGAATATTTCAAGCAGCGGGAGGTAAATTTGTCGAAATTGCCGAAGTCCATTAAATCACCATTAGCCTCTTGTTTACAAAAACGGTGGTTCGAATTCGGGGTTGAAGGCAAAGAGGTCGATATTTGTATCCACAAGTTTCCCAACATTTTTTAATCCTTGCAAACACAAACCGGTATGTACCAAACTGAAAAAATCTAGAAAAATAAAGACTGGTCAGATAAAACGTCGATGTAGAATCGGTTTATTATAACAATCTTCTTGTAGCGAAGAGGACGCCTAATTTTTGCCTTCAGCCCGTTTTATAAAAATGATGCATTAAGATTGTGCCAGGGGCGGATCGAAAAACTTAAAACAGTGGTACCCAACAGATATTTTAATGAATACTTCCAATTGAAACAAAATACTTTTATAGATTTTTTATAAAAATTTTCTACATAAAAAATATTAAATAGAAATTGTATATTATATTGGGTATTATAATATTAGTTTATAAAGTTCTGTGTATATTCCGCGCGCACGTGTATGTGTGAGTATTATATTATATTTTATAATATTCTTTGAATTTCCAAAGAGTACTGTCAATAATGTTTAAAGTTTTTATATTAAGATTCCTATCTTATTGTAGAAATTTTTACCAGATTATAAAAATGATTTAATAAGTTTTGAAATAACACGTATTCATTTATAGATATTTTATTTCTTAGGAAAGAAAAATTCGTAGAGTTAATTTAAATTGGTGGTTATTAATTTTTTCAAAAAAAATAAGTGAAATATTTTTGAGTAAATAAGTCGATTAAAATTAAGAACAATAAAATCGCGTTCAGTTTTATAACTAAGCATTTGGATTTTTAAAACTATACATATAAAAAAAAATATTTTCAAAATGTCATTTTGACGAATAACAAATAATTTCTGTTCAAAATAATAAAACGAAATATTTCCAAATTTAATTATCTTTTTACGATTTTCAATAATACTTCTTCATCGAAAATTTAACGTTCATCATATTTTATCCATCACATCACCACCATTTGTTCTTCTGACGACTAAAAAAATACATTAAACCCTAAAACATCGCCCCCAATCAAAAACTCAAACGCACAAAATATGCATCATTACGCGTCCGCACGTACCGCAGTTGGGCATCCATGCACCCAAAGGGATGGGGTCGGGCGAAATTAAGACATGTTTTCGGTAGGTAAAAAATGGTAAGGCACTTATCCCCGTAACGCCATAATGGGGCCGTTGGGGTCGCCGTTCGTCGACAGCGTCCCATGGTGGAGATTCGTTCGTTTTTGGGCCATCTGCCGCGCGTGGGCATGCAAAAAGTAGTGGTGATGATGAAGCACGTGCTTAATCTCGTTTTATTCGCTAATATCTGTAAAAAACGCGAGCCCAGGTAGACGAGGAGGCTCCGGGGTCTTGGCGAGTTGTTCAGGCGTTGGAAACTTCGGTATTACCTTTCGTAAGGGGCGTGTTTTACATGTGTGGTGGATGGTTATGTTTTGGTGGGAGTGAATTTCGTTTGAGTGTTGAAGATTTTATTTTTAGATGAAGGTCGATTTGTTTGTTAGACGGTCTTAAAATAGGGCTTATGCGAATTAAAAGGTTTCCCGCGTATGTCTTATGGGAGTTATGGAAAAGCGAGTGGAGGTCGGTTGAAAATTACATGAGTTGTTTTTTTTTTTTTATTTTTCCCCTGTTCAAAGCTAATTGCTCTTGTTTATTTTACGTACGTTCATTTAAGCGCTCGTTTCTCATGTGAATTTTTTTTTGTTTACATTCACTGGATATCATTAGTAACGTGTTATGGGAAAAACGATAAAACATTTTCTGTACTCGATGTGCGGCCGAATTTCCAAGAATTTTTTATCAAAAATTTAAATATAAAAATAAACGAATATAATACGTTTAACCCAAACTATTATTTCAATTAAATATATTTGAATTCGATTCAGGGAAAATTAGCCTGTCGATGGCATTATTTTCTAAGGATGAACGTTCGCTTCAACGAGCGTCTTTTAATCAAAAGGGCGTTTCTGTGTGAAATTTGTTTAATTTGACATTCGACATGCAAAGGGAAATCAAACAAAGATCTTTCCTTTCGAGGTCTGAAATATAGGTTAAGCTATCGGTTCTTAAGTACAATGTGACGCACTTGTTCCACCAATTGCTGCCGATTAGTGACGAACTGTGAAAATTACATTATATAACTTAACTTAAATAACTTAACTTAACTTGAATTTATAAATGTGGGTTGTTTTTAAAGGTGCTTTAATACCAGGGTAGTCTTGATGGCCATATATATCGCGAGCTACTTATCGGATTTGAGGCGAATAATCCTGAAGGATTATCGCTTATTTGAAGTCCTTGCTAGTTTGGAACCAGCTGTGACGTCTTGAAACTTAGCTGATAATTGTAAAAGTCGATCGAGTCAAAATTCAAAATTGTGAGCTTAGGAGAAAATTTTTTCATTTATTCATTTAATTGATTAAGACTGGAAGAAAAATTTGGAATTACAGTGAAAAATAGTTTAACACAGAAATAAAAGTTTCGATATATTATATATTATTCTTGAGAAAAAATAATATATTCATCGGATTGATGTTGTATACATAAGGAAAAATATCAAGCGAAAGCATTAAAATAACAACGCTCGAGCGTATGCCGCAATGCGTTATTTTTATATGTCGTAACAAAGCAACACAAAGAGAATAGAAAATGATGATTTTTCAATTTAATAACGTATAAATTTATGCATATACATATAAAAAAAAACGAACACAGAGAAAAGCGATACGATAACGACCAGGGAGAGCTGCACGCGAAAAACTCCAAAGCAACCCTCTCCCCTAACAGCGCAAGAACGCGAATAAAAATCGAAATATTTCAGCGGCGCTCTCCCTTAAACACAAAGCCGCTTACGATCCGATGCCTTTGTTCGAAGCGGAGCTCTTTTTATATTGCTTTTATGTTTGCAAATTACCCGGGATCGCCTCGCCCACAGGCCGCGATCGTACTTTTTCTCCGTTCTCGGCGAAATATGGACCGCAAAGGAGATAAGAGGTCGCGCGGCTACATGAAAACTTCAAACGCCCCGTACGGAACGTAATACGTGTACGTTTTTGCCATTTTCGGCGCGGGGGGTGTTCTCGTGATAAACGTACATATATTTAGCGAAATAATGCCTATGCACGTTCGAGTATTGTGCGGCTAGGGAATGTGGGCCGCACGTGTCCCATTGTTATTTATTCAACAATGGCGCGCGTTGTTCTTCGTGAGTGCCGCGTTGGAAAATGCGCGAAGCTTTTCCGACCATTCGACTTTTCATGTTCGTGTTTAATTTCATCCGTGGCGGGGGTTTTGATATACGATTTCAATTAGTTTGTGTTTGAGTCGTTCGAACTAGTTGAGTGTTGTATTAGTGCGATTCAATAGCAAAAAGTATGCATGTTTTTAGCGGTTCAATTTATTTAAAATGAACTGAGAAGTAAAATTTATTAAATTATGAACCCATTAGTTATGAAAATATGTAATAGTTGTTTGTTTATATTTTTTTCGATTTTCTCATATCGAGTGTAAAAGTTTTTCACTCACCTGCCAATAAGACCGCGTCAGTTACGAGAGCAGTTTCCTCATACCTATACGTAATAGCACCTTTCATTATAAACATTCCGAGTGATTTACGATACGTAAAAGAAAAACGGAGAAATACAATTTATTGCTTGCACACATACGTCGTAATATACCAGAGTAACTACCTTATTGCGAAAACGTACAAATACGTTTGTTTTCGCGCTGCGTATCTTCGAAAAGGCAAGCTTCAGGGAACTGGAAATGCGACAAAAAAGCGATATATCCGACAGAAGAAAATTGTGTCGTAATTACAACAACAATGTTCCTTCGCGCAAAACATTTAATAAACGTTCGAACCTAAATTCGATATTGCGATAAATGTCGATAAATTCGGCCGTTAATCGTTCATAAGGACGTCTCGATAAAAAATACGCACTGAAATTAATTTCAATAAAAAAATATACGCAAATAATAAAAACACAATTTAAAGGTAAAAGCTTCTAAATTAATATGTTATTATGAAAGAGGATTTATTTCGCTGAAATTGTGCGAATAATCATAAATTAAATAGATTTTCGAGGGCAGAGGTCATTAAATGGTTTAATGTTTCGTTGTACTTTAAGAACTCATCCCACCGAAAGCTCAATTAAAACTTGTAATTTCTCGTTAAGGCAATTTGCCCATTTCTTTGCCGAAGCGCGTCGGCAAAAAGGGATGGATGTCCATTTGGGACTTTCCCTTTTTGCACTGCTCCACGACAAGAGCTCGAAAAAAGAAAAACGTAACGGCGTTCATTAACGAAATTATATTTATTTTATTTATATCAAAATGAGAACGCTCCGGTGTGAATACTCTATTTCGAGTGTTGTGTTATACCACTAGTGTTTTAATTAGTAAACAACATTAAGTTTCTGGTAATAATCGTCAAAATTAAAAATTTCACAAATCAAAAATATATTACATTTTTATATCTTATATCATCCAGTAACTTTTCGTTTCTGAATCTCGGCTCCAATATGCGTCCTAATGCAACCGGGCTTTTCTTCTTTACCGAAAAACAACAAACCCAACACCGACAACCCAACACGGAAAAGATGAAAATATACGTGGCCTTTCGCAATAACGCCGCGTTGTTCACAATTTGGCCTACGGCGGAATTTCCACCTTTGCACACAATAATGGTGACCCGGGTGCGAAACTCAATTATCGTTAACCGTCAAGCCCGCGCATGGGAGGCGTGAGTGGGCCATGGGACTGTTATGGGAACCACACTAATTCTCCGGAAAATGTGTAAACTTTGACCCTCGGAAATCTGGAAAGATTGAACCGTTCGATGTGTGTCTGCTATCGAGGTTTTGCGAGGGTAAAATGTGGGGTATTGTGTGGATTAGTTAGTGATTTTATCTGGAAGTTTTGGGGGAAAATTTTGTCGGTGTTGAATTTATTTTTTCATCGAGCTATTTAATTTTTCGCTTTGTATATTTTTAGAAAATATTGGGTTGAAATATGAAGTTTATGATGAATATGAATGCGGTCATGTAGAATTTGTATTGTTAGAATTCAACTAAGCTGACCCTAGTTACTGTCATGGAATGATGTATAATAAATGGAATAAACGAGATAGTGTACTTCACTTTGATATTAAAAATGCATTATTTATGTCACCCAAAAACTAATTTTTGTTGAAAAAATTTGAATGAAATATTAGTGTAAATGCAAAAATATTTATAACATCTATAATTTTTATTTTTATTTTTTTATTATAATATTTTTCATCTATATATTGTGATCCAGATTACAAAAACACTAAAAATAATTAGATGTATCTAACAGCAAAAACATATTTTTTATATTAAAAAATATAAATAAATCATGTTTCAGACACAAATTAAAAAATATGTAAATATATGAACTAAATTCAAGGTTATGCTTAAATGACGCAGTATCGATCGCAGACTTTCCCAATTCGGAAAACACCGATTCATCCGACCGACGCGTCTTTTCTTATTCGCCTTAATCATCAATCTAACCAGCCTACGCGGATCATTAGAACACTTCCATAACATAAAACATAATAAAAAGGCCGCAATAATCCGTCGCTGACGATGACAAAGTGCGAAAGCGTGCGAAACGACCGCGTCAGCCGAAACGCGCTCATTCAAAGGGATGTCGTCAAAATTGACACTCGACCTCGCTCCAGGCTTCGTATCCTCGTCTGCTGACTTCGTTGTGATTATGATGATGATGATGATGTTCGTAGTAACCATCGGCATTGTTCAGTTTCCAATTTCGCAGTCTAGACGGTGAGGCGTCAAATATTTATCGCGTGGTCAAATAATCAAATCCGTAATATATTCTCGTAACTATTTTATATAAAGGAACTTTTTAGCAAAAGTCTGTTTTGTTCGTTCATTGAAAAGCTCTAGGATATAAGTTTGTAAGTATTCGGGGTTAGTCCGTACACTTAAAACCACGTTGTCTAGGTCTCGTCGAAGAAGATTGAGTGGATTCCGCTGAAACTGAAATAGTGAATGGAAACGAAAATAAGAAAAAAAAAATAACGCGTCTTTTCTAGAAACCGACGTTACTTATTCAGCGGTGATTGACGCGTGAATAATGCAATTTTAAAATTCGTTCGTTTGCTCGAATGTGAATTTAAATTTAATTCGCGCAGAAACCACGTAGAATGTACGCGAGAAGCGCATTGCGGCGCTTAGGAAATTCACGTTCGTGAGAAATCACTCACGTTTGCAGATTTCCCATATAATCGAAAAACTTATTGAATTTGGAAACAGACGAATAGTCCTCAATATATTCCGATTCAGATATTGAATAAATTTATTTAAAAAACACAATATTTTCCAAAGCAAAACTCAACTTCAACTCCAAAAGTTATCAATCACAAAATCGCTACAATCCGATTTTCAAAAAAACCAGTCATTCAAACAAACTTCATGCAATATATTCACATTGAAAATCGACATGGAAAAAATGAAAACCGAGCAAATCCACAACATTCCCATATATAAAGTACGAGTGAACCGAAAACGCGAGCGATGTTGACACAGACCCGAAGCCGGGTGTTGGCACAAGCGAAGCGAGTCTAACGTTTATTCAAACGCGAATTAATCGAAACGCCACCGATTTCCCGCCAGAATTTCCACCGGGCCTCAGGTTGAGCGAGTCTGCGTGTGCTAATTTTCCAGATTATTCCGATAATTTATTTTTCGTCCTCTCTGACTGTGGGAAGTATCGCGGGGCGTAATTGCGCCGCAATTTATTGTTCGACTGTTCTTTTCGCGCTGCCCGGTTTTTTATGGGCATTATTCTTTTTTGCTTTGTTTGTTTTTTTTTTTTGTGGTGGTGGTTAATGGTGATGATGTAAAGCGGGTTGGATTTGAAAGAGTGGCGTTTGAATTTTTGTGATTTTCTTATAGGATTTAATTTGAAATTAATATTACTTAACCGAGATTACTTTTTTAGAGAGTAGTTATTCTCTTATGTAACGGAAATATAATATTTTTACTTTGATAATATCAGAAATATCATTATCACCAATTATTATATCGAAGTGGATATAAATATAAGTAATATATGATGATAATGAATGTGTATTGTTATTGAGAAATTGTTAGTACTCGAAAAAGGGGTACCAAACCATTCATTCCAATGCACGTTTATTTTTTTTAAATTATAATATTTTTTGAAATGCATATATTTTAATGTTCGTGTAAAATAAGGGATAATCATTATGAAAAATTTGGAACGAAAGCTTGAAAAATTTATTATGTGTTTATCATAAACAATTATCATGTGTTTCAATTTCAACCTCCTAGGAAATTTCTTAACGACAACGACATAGCATAATATTTATGTAGTAATAAAATATGAGAAAGTTTTTTTGAGATGCTTTCTTTTGATTTGTCGGATGTGCGGAATAAAATCATTAGCGAATTCCGTCCGAGACGGAACGCGCCTCTAGCAAAATTACGCGTAAAGTATAATTTCTTAATCGGATTTGCACTCTAGGAGTGGGGAAACCCAAGAGAGAAAAGAGCTTCTAAGGGCGACAACACCTCCCGAGAGCTTATATAAGCGACTGTATTACAGACATTTATATATAATATTTTTTACTCCGTATCCTGGTTTTATTTTCAGCAAGATATTTTAATTCGGTCGTGCTTTTCTGCAGGGCAAAAGCTCGCCGAGTTTACTAAATTTGGTCGATACGGGTCGAAGTTAATTTAATTTTGTGGAAAGTTATACTACGATTCCTCTTCTTCATTCAACGTATTCTATTATATAATACGATGAACAAGTCTTAGGTGCTTTTGAATTCTTTGATGCGGAACAAACTTAGTCGATAGAGATGTAAACTATGAAATTCAATACAAAGGTTGATGGATATGCATCGATAAGACTGAATAAACTTCGAATTTAATTTTAAAAATTGTGTATAATGAACTAAATATCCGAAATATCTAATAAAAAATAGAATTTTGAATTAAATAATTAAAATATTATCAGGTTTTATCATTTTGTAATCATCTAGATCGTACGAAGTCATATATGTGTACTGAATCTCGAATCGAGTCTGGAGCAAATTCACCATAAATAACTGGAGGTAGAAAGCCGGTGGACTCCTTTGTGAGTTCCTCAATTGAAATCTTATAAGACAAAGGGTGCACCAGGGTACGTTGTATCCGATTGCATCCGAAACAATCACAAGTCTCATCTCATTAAAGTGCATGCTGCATACTATCAGCATTCGCTTCAGAAGAAACCTTTTTGATATTCCGATTCAGTAGCATCTTCCACGAACCATGTGAAATAGGTTATTTGTAAGAGGCGAACAGACCGAAAAATTGGCAAAAAATTCATTAGCTGTTAAATTGAAAGCTTACTATTCAAGAATGCAAAATACGTAACACTATTCGCATTTGGAAAATTACTCAACAACGATTCGTATCGGTTGAATTTATAGATATCCAACAAAAAGAGTGACCAATTCAAAAGCTCCACAGTAATTCATACATGTACGGCAATTAAAGTCGTTATTTATATGTATGAAATTAAATCGAGTTCATCAATCACGTTCTCTGGTCCGGGCTTGGGCGGGAATAGCGGTCGACGGCACAGTGTTAACGATTAAGCTGCCTCATTGTTTGCGCTTTTGTTTGCCCGAAAAACGGTTCAAATCTCGCATTGTGCTCCCACACCATCGCTCTTATATAGTACATTATTTTTCATTATATTATGCAATGTGTACGTATGTACTATTGAACATCGTTTCATTTTTCGCGCGCAGCTCTTTTTCTCTCGCCCATTGTGTCCGGAAAACTTTCGGCGAGTTTCCCGGCGACGAATTTTTTTTCTCACAAAATGATGGAACGTTGGCATTTTTCGCTCGCCGAAATTTCGTTTTGACGCAATTAAATTTCACTCGAAAAAATAAATCATTCCTCTTGCCGGCGCAAACGTTCTCTTATCTTTAGTTTTATTGACTTTGAACGTCGGAGAAACGACGCCCTTCATGCGAAATTCGCTTCCATATTTTTCCACATTTTCTCACTTTCTTCTTGCCATTGAATACAAAGTTATGTTCGCTATTTAGTGAATTTCAAGTACGCATAAATCCGAAATATAATTTTAAATACGTAAAATAGAATAGAATATTTTTCGGATTCGATGGATCTGGAAACTTCGAAATGCAAAGATGAAAATAAAATTTGGCATGAAAGCATATTATATGCTTATATGGAATATTCTTGTGATGGTATTTGAAATATTTGGAGAATTTCAGGAACAGACTGAAAAGCGGTTATGTATCATGATCTCCCATAGATTGCATGTGCCACTTGTGTCTATTTAATTATTCAATAAGTCACGAGATTGAAATAGATTGCATCTCCCCATAGAGGGAACATTTAATATAAATCTATTCTCAGAATGTAATTTTGGTGTGATTCTAATTCAATAATTATGTCAGTATTTAACAAAAACCCTCATCAAAATAACCCCTCATAAAATAACACAAAGTTCATCAACAATCACGAAATGATTAATTAGGCATTGAACCATATACTTTTTACATCAGCCGTGTTTACAAATCGAAATCAAAGGTGAGCTTTGGTGCGTCGAAAGCTCGACCCCAGGATTGATCCGTTGACGCGTTTCAGACAGAAACCAAATGTCAACAAATCAGTCGAAACGGTGGCAAACACGAGAGAATAATATTGCTTTTAGTAACTCTATTTACATATTTATTTGCTCTGCTTGCACTCTTGGTTCACTCAAATGTCAAGTTTTAAAGTTCAACTTCAAATGAGTCGTGAATAATTAAAAATATTATATTAGCGTTTGAAATAATAAAACGTCACTGAAATGTTTCGATTTTATACATCAAAAGGAAATTATGATTTGGACTTTTTTCCCTCGGAGGTTTTGTTATGGTTGTTCATTTTTGCTAAATAAGCATTAAGATATTGAAAATTGATAAAAGCTTTTTTAAGAAAATAATAAGAAATTAATCAAGATAAAAGTATGGAATCGATTTTATGATAACATTTTTCAAAATGTAAGAAATTTCAATTTTGTATATTGCCGAATTTTTTTTTATCTTAGATATGAAGAGAGACTTTTTCCTTTATTCCGTCTAGATGATTAAACAAATACAATAAATTCCTTATTGAATTTTCAGTTAAATACAAACAGTTATTGCAAAAATTTATAAATAAACAATTAATTTTTTTATATGAAAATGATTTAAGAATTAATAATCCAATTTATTCATATTTAGAATTTGAAAGTAGAATTCGATAGCATAATCGTGAATATACAGCTCACATTGATACAAAAGACACAAAAATGCCATAATAAAAGCATTCGGAACACAAAAAGGGAATACTGTCATTTTTCCGAGCTCGGCTAAATGGGTCACATGAGGGGAAGTGATCAATTACCCCAAAGTCCGACCTAGTGTTATTGCATGCAGTTTATTTTATTACCGTTGTCGTTGTTGCGTTTATTGCGATGCAGTTCGCACAGAAATGCGCCTGAACGTATGAACTTGCATATCCATATATGCAACAGTGTTACTAGGCCTGCACTAAAAGTAAGTGCAATGCCATTTTATATTGATGTCATGAATTTTGTATAGTTGAATCGATGTGAAAATGTATAAAATATTATTAAAAAAATAAATGGATACCAATTTTTAAATCGGGACTAGTTGATAGTTGCCAAATTTCCATTTTATTAGGCTGTTATTATTTCGATTGTTTACAGTCGTTCTGTACTCATTCACCGATGCGTTTTTTTCATTCACAAAAGCAATCGCGTATTGAAAATCTGTTAACGTACAGCCTTTTTCCGTTTCCATTTTTTCAAATGCAGACTCGTATTTTTCGATAGCGTACCGAAAATCGCCGTACCGAAACGTTTCAGTGGAAAAGTTTAGCACTTCGCATACGTACGTAAGTGTGTCCGCGAAATATAAACTATTTTGCATTTCAGATACAGGGAAATTGCATTCGCATGGCTTTCTTATGGTATTACTGCTTATTTCGTGAAGGAAATGAGCAAAGTTACAAAAACAAATAAAAGTGTTCAGTTCTCTAACGACCCTCATACAAACAGTGTATAAATTTTCTTTACAGCGCATAAGCAAATCAAACTTTATATGTTTTCTTTTCCGCAAATTCACTACTGCTCGAACTTTTCGTGCACATCCAAACGTAAATACCATACAGCGGAAAATGCTCTTGTACTTTTCCAAATTCAAATTTCAATTTTTTTCATGTTTTATTTTTCGTTACAGACCCAGATCTATAATAACATGAGTTTGATGACGGACTGCGCTTGCTTGGATCGCGTATTTTAGCGATTCGAACTGCAAAATTTTCCCGCAGAACTAATAACAATTCTCAGATGAGTGCCCAAAAGACACATTGACGTACATTTAAGATGCTAGTGCGATACATTAATAAGTGCAAAAGGAAAATACGACATAGAATACAAACTGGCGCCCGAAAGTGGGGGGAGACTTTGAACAAAAGAAAGCTCCGGACTTTCTGTAGCCGAAGCCGCACATAAACATTTTATTCAAATACGCATATTAAACAAGAAAAAAAGCATACATAAATAAGGAAATGGAAAGGAGGAGATCGCTGAGAAGGAGGCAAGCGTACAAGGCGCCGTTCAGCGAGAAGCTGAAGGAATTCTTCAGGCAGTTCATCGCTTTCATGTTTAGCAATGTCGGCATAATAGGACTCGTCGTTGGATACACCATAGCAGGCGAGTATATAAAGTGATTTAAGGATATTCCAACACTTTAAATAAAACGTTGCTTTTAGTTCTAAACTCTTTCAATTCAACTGAAAATGTTCTGTCTACAGGGCAAAAGTGACAATTTTTCAACGCAATATAAACAAACTACTATATCAATCACTTTGGTTTTGAAATCGCATATGGTAAAAACAAATTTTTCGTCTAAAAACGTCAAAATACTTCCAAAGCATCCCTGTTTATACACACATAAGAATATTCGCATACTCGCAAATGCGGGGTTCATAAATTTCGCCCAAATTCCCCGCGAGATGTGAGAATTTGATTAGCGTTGTTGGTCTGATGGGCATGGAGGGCGGACGCGTTGACTGCGCGAATTTCGGGTTATTTTCATTCATCCATCAGTGAACGACATCCATCTTCGACGATGGAAATGTCTGGTATGAGAACCTGCTGCCGCCGAAAATCAATAAATCCTGTGTATGTATCGATTCAACGGTGAGGCACGGAAAAGGGACACCTTTGTTGGATGCGTTTGGTTTTGCGCGTACAAGTTAAAAATAAAGATTTAGAATATGAATATATTTTTGTATTAAAATTCAATATTAATTGTGTAGTGAGTTTTTCAAATAACACACGTGCGTATCGAGCGAAGCCCTCTTAACTGACCGATGTCACGTCGTCTTCGAGATTGATGACCGATACGCGACGAGGAAATGACCCAAACTCGATATAATTGATCATGTCGTTATACGGAGATGTCCTTTCGTGACCGTCCTTCATTTTGACATTCCATATGTCCTCATAGGAAACTGTCAGCTTCGATATTGTAACTAAATTTGAATTCCACCGTGGGAGTATTATAAATGGCTGGAGGATTGAATATGAGCACATTCCCCATATTGGAATTCTTATCATAAGATTCACAATCGAATATTTCGAACAATCAGGATCATATAAACAAGCTTAATAGGATAAAACACAATGCATCTCAGGATCGTGATTCGCGATGTTTCTTGTATGTGCAGGTGCATTCATGTTCATGGCGATAGAAGCAGAGAGCGCGCGTGACCTGACTGCCGACGTGCTCCTCATGAGGAACCAAGTGGCCACCAGGCTTTGGGACTTGACCTGCTGTCAAGTGAACGTCTTCAATGACTCCGCATGGTTTGACTAGTAAGTGCATTTAGGTGTACATGTGCCAAGATAACTCGATTGATGTCGTTGTTCCGGACAATGACTCTGAACTAGTTATCGTTGAAGTTGGGTTATTGTAAAGTCTGGTTTGCCTTTGTGTTTAACGAGAATTCAGTTTGTGTATATGCATCAGTACTCAACAGTTTTGCATATTATAAAAATATGATTTTCTTCGTTCAATTCCGTATTTTAAATATATGTGGCCATCGATTTTTCACAGAGACGGGTTAATCGAGCTTTCAACGTCAACGCGGCTGTCGAAGCCAGACGGCTTAAAGTCATCATTTTTGAATAGATTTATAGGCCTTAAAATTCGTGACAAAGCCGAATTTTCGTGCGAATAAAAAATATATAATTGAGAAAAATATAGACCGCGTGAAAATCGCTTTCGGCGATCATTCCTAACCATAGCCGCATCGGAGTTTTTAATTTTTGTGCGTAAGAAATTCGTGTTCAAAGAAAATGTTTAAAAGTGAAATTCATAAAATGTAATATGAAACGTTCTTCCGCTTTTACTTTACGTTTGCAATTTATCGTTACTATATTAGGTGGAAATTCTCAAAAAATGCGACTAATAAATAAGATATATTGAGGAACACACACTTTCAGTCGAAAAATATATCATCTTAACGATGCTTGAAACATCAACAATAAATATAAAATATATATTATGCTTTCGAATGATATATGAGACGAACACCATAAATATTTATACTGTTACGTCGTTACACGTTTTTGTTAACTTTTTCTTGCGTGGAGTCGTTTTCGTTTTTTTTTCTCCGGTTCTGACACTGAAAAAGTTTCCTTGAAATATTTCGCGTTTGAAGAGTTTTCAGAAAAAAGTAAAAACTCGTGCTTATCGATACGGTTCGGGGTGGATGCAAAATCATACTTTCCTTCACGTTGAAAAATGAAAAACTCGTCAGCGTTTTCCTTTCGGAAAAGGGGTTTTCTTTTAAATTTCAATTGCGTAGTCGCTGGAAAATCCGTTTACCACTCTTGAAAACGTTCTTCACTGTATATAGAAAGACATAAAAATTGTTTATTTATTCACACGAATATTTACTTAGATTTTATTTTACATTTTCAGTGTTGCTGGTGAACTTCTGGACTATCAGAGAAATATCATTAAAGCAGTGAAGAATGGTTATGATGGAATCGATGATCCGGAAGAATCTAAGCAGTGGAGATTTTCTGGTGCTTTTCTCTACTCACTTACCGTCATAACTACAATTGGTAAGATAAAATATTTATTATAAATATAAAGAAAACAATGTGTAAAAAATAATTATTTTCGAAATAATGCTATAGAAAAATTGATTGCTGAAAAGCATTCATAAGAATTACAATAAGAGTCCTGATGCTTCTATCAATCATGAGTTAATGGCGCCCGTATAATTTGGTGAAAGTGCGAGCGTTTCGAGGATCGTTTCGAAAATATACTGAAAATTAATCTGTTTATCGTTCGGATGGAAATTATATCGTGGTTGTGTCGTATATTTGCGGACAGTTTATGCAAAATAGGTTAAAATTAATCGTACGTAACCGTAGATGTGCTAAATATTGGCAAACAGATAACGTTTTATTTGTGCGGCTCGTTTTTGAATAAAAATATATTTTCGATAGTATTGTTTACTGTCATTTATAATACATACAATTATTTAATATATAAATAAATCAGTAATTATTTTTTTTTAATTCTTAAATACGTATAATTTCTTAACGCTTACCAAAGTTTGGTGACATTTAGTTTGATTAATAAACACGATTTGTCCAAAATAATTCGGCAATGGATACTTTCAGAAATCAAATCCTTAAGATTTTTCCTTGATGAGGCATTATAAGCAAAACACCCAAACTTCTAATTACATCGAAAATATTATGTACAAACAGTATACGCTGCATGTAATGATGATAATAAAATACGTAATTTATTAAAAAAAATCTCAATACCTGGGAAAAATATAAACTTGCTTAATTTCCATAAAATATATATTTTGGCTATACCTACACAGCAATACGGAAAATTCATGGAAAAATCTGAAAACATCCCATTTACACATGATTTATACATACTGCACCACCTCTAAAGCAATTAGGGTGCGCCGAGCATGCAAAAGAGCCCCTAGTTTTATTTTCATCTCTACATTGATATGTACATATATTATGAATATTCATACGTATATTGTATGCACCGACGCGTTGATTACCCCCCCAACATGTATAATATAATAACAGGCCCGTATTTTCAGCGGGTACTTTTCATGCAATTTTAATTACGTGTGTAAACATATTGAAAATGAATTGCATTCATAATACGCTTTTTGTGATTTTGTATTTATAAAGCAAGATATTTTTTGATGTTTTGATTAAATTTTGTCATTAAGTCATGAATAGAATAAATTATTTTATATGAAATAATTTGAAAGAAATCGTATAGAGAATAAAAATATTTTATTGAAATTTGTTGTCTTTTTTATAAAGGCTTTAAGTCCTGCATATTACGAATAAAGCTTGAAAATACATTAGATATTAAAATCAACTTCTTTCCATACCATCTTTATCAAAAACCAATTAAATTTAGCCATCAACTCATTCACTTTTAAATTTTTTTTATCTTTGAAACAAACAATAGGCATTCTTCGTTAAAGAATAATTGTAAAAATCACATTAAAAATTCATTTAATTATTATTTGTGATATGTATAAATACTAAAATGAATCAATCAGATCATTTCGTGTTTATACGAAACATTTTCATTAAATTAATTTTATTTGTAGAACCATCAGTTTTCAAATCATTATTGAACACATACAAATTTTTCCAAATATTTGCATCAGAGCTCTAGTGATACTTTACTTTCATACAAATCGCAAATTCATTTGAACACACAAACGACACAGCGATCTCGAATAAAAAAAAACGGACACCCCACACGACACCAAAATAAAAACAACCCCTAACACTTTCAATTCAAAAACACTCATTCCAAACATCCCACGACCGCTTTCAAAATCTAAAACAACCCAAAACGGCATTTCCACCGACATTTTCGCCAAAACGTCCAATCTAGAATACGGGCCCCACACAGGATGCACCGTGGGACGACGCGTTGTGCATTCAGATGGCGATAAAGTTATTCACGGCCGGTGCACTCCCGGTTAATTACCTAATATCACCCATTACCATCATTTACCCACTCGATCTGTTGCCGTGTGTGTGAGTGTTTATGACTTGTCCGCGTGTGTGCGAAATATCGCGGCCGAGATGTGTTGGGGCGTCGAAGTGCACCGGTCCGAGTTGCAGTTTTAATTGCAGTTCGCAATTAACGGTAATGCGGCTCTTGTGCTGTGCTTTTCGGTTCGATAGTTTGGTTTTTTGGTGTTTGGGGGGGTTTTGGGCGGAGGTTTTTATTTTCGTGGAATTATTTATTGGGTAATTGTATTTGGTGGAATGCGTGTGCGATAAAATTTTGTGAATCTTTTGTTGAAATATAAAATAAAATTAATATGAAAGTACACGTGCATTTGAAAAATTATATCATATATATTTTATTTGTGTACGAATTGAAATCGCTCATATTTTTCTATCACTCTTTGTGTTCAAAAAAGTAAATATTAAATTATGAAAAAAAAGCAAATATTGAATATTAAATGTTTGCAAATTTCATTGAAATTTTAACGAATATATTTGAAAAAAGTAAAACCAAACAAAATCTTATTCGATTAATAATATAGTTAGTTTAACGAGCTGATATTTGTATGGGTTAGTATAATATAATCGTATAATAATTAATTATTATGAAAAAATAATTTTCATATAAATTTAAATTAATATGGCATATACAAATATGTAGAAATTTATAAATGAAAATATAAAAAAATAATTAACTCAAATAAAGGCATATAAATATTGTATTATACAAATACAAATATAAATATGCCATATGTATGTGCTTAAGACAAATAAAATATTTTACGCAATAATAATGCTACAAAATTTATTCATACAAACAAAAAGTATAAATATACCACCACGGCACAACGGATACAATACATAATAATACGCCGATCATATAACATACAATGATAATACAACTGTCCAAAATAGTAATAAATTAACAATGCCACCAATTCAATAATAGCGATCGATCGGGACGATCTCAAAATAACACAGAAACGACCTTACGACGAATGCCCGGCTATATACAATATTATACTTGACGCGTACGAATTTGCACGTAAACGTGTATGTATAATTTAATAGGCGTGTTTGCCGTAGGCCCGTATAAATCTATTCGATCCATAGTAAATTTGCCGGGATTGATCCTGGCGGCAATTAACAAGATTGTGTAAGACCCGATTGAGCACTCAAAGCGGTCGTCTTAATTCCGGGATTTCCATTTCGAAGGACTCCGGATGTGGGTGTGTGTGCGCGAGTTCGCCGTGTCGTTATTTAATGTCGTCACACGTCAGAAATGCTCGGGGGTATACAGTATTTATAAGTGGTATCATTTATTTAGCATGCGAGCGTGCTAATTTATTATTTATTATACATTTCGGGAAAAAATTCCGTTCGCGTAAGCTTTGGTATCATATTTTATTCGCGGGCCAGACAAGAAAACGCAAAAGGGGCAAAAACTCGCGGATGCGCGATCTATACGTGAAGCCTTTGTGTGTTCATTTTCCGTTTTCGCCATTTTATGTGTTGTTTGGAGATATGGATGAAATTTCTTATCTGTTCTTAAAAAATAAGTGTTTTATGATTTTTATTTTTTACTATACATGCAGTTTCAGTTTCGATAAATAATCAATACGCATTCGCATCATCAATTTAATAACTTTCAACTAAGAATATTTATGTTTTTGCTATATCTGAGTAAATAAGTAAATTTGAAACTATTTATTCAAAAAAAAATAATGAAGTTACAAAAAAATGTATCTTTATTATTAAAAAACTAATAGATTCGTGTTTGAATCCATTTTTTTTTAATATATTTTTTTAATTTAATGTAACCAGTTTCCACAGATATCTAACACGTATTCGGAACTCAAATTAATTCAGTAACTTTAATCAGAGAAAATCAATTCACTAGTCACTTCTGAGTAGCAAATCTGAAATTTCCGAAGCAGAAATAATAGTATAGGCGGCGAGTGAAGCGTCATAATTAATACTGCCATCACAGCCATATGCACCTGTTAGCCGTAGCCGAGTATTAAACAACGGCTTCAGGGGATGCAAACTCGAATAACCCAATTTACGAACGGCCATCTCCTCCGGTGCCCACAATGGACACCATCGATACGCGTCAGATGAGATTTTAATGGGAGCGAAGCCTGCTTTCCGTCAGGGAATTTGAATTTGCCGAAACAAAAGGATCAAAGATGGGGCGCAGGTTCTTTCATGCGCGCTTTTTATCGTATCACATATTTTCCGGACTAGTTTCGCAAAGGTGGAAAGTTTAAAAAGATGGGGGAGTTTTTTGAATTTGGCGCAATTTATATTTCGCCAGCGGTACGGATTATGAGCCGGCGAAATTGCCTTATAAATGCGATACTCTCTTTTTCTTTAAGGTCGGGTAGAAGGTTGAAAAAGGGCGAGCGATTTTTATAACCGTCGAGCTGCGAAAAAAACGGAAGAAAATAACAGCTTATTCGACCTTTAGTGGTGTACAAATTTTCCAAATTACCGTCTGGCTATATAGCCTGTGGGATTATCTCGAAATCCGATGATAAAGCTGATATTTAGTTAATTTCAAACTCCAATGAAATTTGTTAAGTTTATAACTATTTAACTTTATAGAGGACTTTCGATGTAATCGATTATTGTTATGCAAAATAGATGAATCTATAGTAATAAACATTCCAAATTTATATATAATATTTTTCAATGTACTGCGAGATTCTATCTGAAAGTTTTCCATGTTGTATTATTATTTAATATTTCGTAATATTATATTATAATATATTAAATGTTAAACACCATGCACATAAACAATAACAAACGCTATCTAATTACCCTACATGTTCAAAGCATAACCCAAACATAAACAAACAACACCAACATTCAACCGGTGTATTGAAATCGACAAAAAACCCATTTAACAATACAGGTCATCATCATCGCTTAACCAAACCCACTCATACATAAACTAGCGTTAATCCGATAAAGAGTGACGTTAATCAGCAGTAATTGCGTGCACAGTGGCCGTCGCTTCGTCATTGCATACACTGACGGTCGTGGCCCGTTAAAAATGTGCAAAAGTTCTTTGCATTTGCATAAAATAGATGCGGACCAGTCGGCCATTGGACGTGGCCCATTAACGTAATGAATGAGCAGTTTATTTGTGAACACCGTGTTTGCGTACGCCACGATAAATTAACACTACGTAATTTCGACCGGATCGTATACGGTAAACATGCGCGAAACTCTAGTATTATATATTGTTTTGTGGTTTGTTTTTCGAGTTGTGAACTATGGGGATTTTATTGAAAAAATTATTGGTTTTTTAGTAAATAAAATGTAGCATATAGATTGAAACAGTAGAGGCTCGTCTTAAGGGCAAGTAGGGTAGAGCCCTACACACATTTCTCGTAATAAATATTGATAAATAGCTTTTTAAAGGAAATTTTTTTTTATAATATGTGCGCGATTCGTCAAATGTCAATAATGTTTATTTATAGAGCCAACTTTGTGGCGAGTAGTAAAAAAAAAAATTAACATAGTCTTGAACGTTTTTTTTAATTTTTGATGTCAACTTATTTTTAATACAAAATCAATATGTTTCAAAGACATTTCTTTATTTGACTTAGAAATAAAAAGATCAAAACTATTTTTAAAATTCATTGATTCATTTATATATGTATATTTAATTTTGTTTATTAGAAAATGCAAAGATAATTAAGCGGATCGTATCGGAAAGTATCCGATTTCTGGCATGAGCATCTCTGATTGTTTATTTATTTGATCGATTGCCGTCCAAAGCGAAAATATATACAAACAAGGCTCCGGTAATTTTATACGGAAATTAAGACGTTTCTAAGCGCACGAGAGCACTCTGCAAAAATCCACTCGAACGTGAAATTTATTTTCGCAGACGGCTTTCTTCGATTTCAATACTATTGTTTGAAAGTGCTAATTCCGCAGAAAAGGTGGCTCATTCGATTGCGTTCATCCAGCTCAAAAGATTTGCACACTTGGAGCTTTTAAAAGCTCTTGTAGAATAAGTAATGCAGTTTTCTGTGCCGATGCAATTAGCCATTAATTTTTCTTCGAGACGCGCAACGTTTCCCTAATGCACCAGCATGCTAATTACTCTATAATAACGAATTGAATCGTTAACGACAAACGTAAAAATCACGTTTCTGTATTTGATTTTATAAAATTGACGATTTCCTCGACAATGAAAATGGTAAAGTTTTCCCACGCTAATATTTCAGTGGTAGCCGCACAAACTTCATCCCCAAGCTACATTTAGCACTTCCTCTCGTCTGTTTCCCATCGAATCATCGGTAGGCGCATTTGCTGAAAATTAATGATTTCCCATCGGCAGACGTTTCCTGGAATGGCGCGAAAATCTGAAAATTCTGTTTCGAGCGATGGGAAATTGATTTTTCCCCGACGAACGGTGTAAAAATTTGCTCCCAAGATGAAAATTCAATTTCGATCTGACGAAAGTCTTACTACCTATTCGAAAAGATTTAATATGGAATTTTATTCTACTCGAATCGCGGCGGTTTCGAGTCTGTTTACCGAAGGTTTGAAATCGTCGCTTCGCAGCATTTAATTACGTGGAAGATTTGCATTTTTACTCTTTCAAATTTGATATTTTCGAGTGGAGTTTATACATCGCGTTTCAAAGTGTCCGAACAAAGAAATGATTAATATTTTTTGTTTTATAAATCAAATCACACCATAAATTCATGCGATAGTATAAATCACAGTGAGTGCGTCGTTCGAACAGCATATAAACGAGACATAAAAAAACG
This sequence comes from Hydropsyche betteni, assembly GCA_028571205.2. Lineage (NCBI taxonomy): Eukaryota > Metazoa > Arthropoda > Insecta > Trichoptera > Hydropsychidae > Hydropsyche > Hydropsyche betteni. The sequence continues at coordinate 410,255 of JAOXNN020000050.1, read as the reverse complement.
CACTTCCTCCATTCCAAAATGCAAAAATAAACAATGAAACAGACGCAACAATCGTTCGTGGGCGAAATTTACATAGAAAAACCGTAACCGTTGCGATTCCGCGAAAGCTGAAACCGCCCTTTCGCGCCGCGCCTAATCTCGACGAAAAGCGAACAAAACGACCGCTAAAAAAACCGCCTACGAATGCAAAAAGTAATTAATCAACCAGACACACACTCGCGCGGGGAACAAACACCGAAAATAAAATAAAAAAGAGGGACGATCCGGAAACAAAAGCGAAGTTCTGGTTGGAAGTGCGAAGTTTACCTTATTATGGCGGCCGTCGTCTGTCTCCGCCAGAGGAGCGGTCTTCTTTCGCGAACCGATTCCGCCGCCTCTTTTCTTTTTTGTTTTCGCTGATTTCTTCCCGTTTTTTGTCCTGGAAGGTCCCGGTGTTCCTCTCACTCCGAGAGAGGCTTGGCCGTCTTCTCTTATCCGTCGGTCGGTCGCCGAGAGTGGAAAAAGTCGCTGATTAGCTTCCGCTCTGTTTTACCGCGGAGCGCAAAAAAGTTTCGTCGGTTCTTTGCTTTTTTTCCAGCCGTGAAAAAAAATAAACTTTTTGTATCGCTCTCTCGTTTGGTGGCTTCCGATGTAAATCTCGACTGCGGACTAAATCATCTAGCGCGATCTTTTCATATCTCGAGACGTGAACAAAGAAAATAATGTTGATTTTTGTATTTATAAAAAATATTATTAAATAAAAAAAAATCAGTATCGAAACCTTTCATTAAATTTATTTTCAGTTTATTCTTGGTAAAGAAGATCTATACTGTTTCATAGATGCGATTTACGAGTTTAATTTTCTTCTACAAATGCAAACTCGTATATGCGGCATTCATTTCAATTTAAAATTTGAACGTTTATTACATTTTTCATAAAAATCTAATAAAGTTTCTTTCATAGTAATAAAAGTAATTATTTTTTCAAAGCACATATAAGTAGTGATTAAGTTTATTGAAATTTTAATTTTATTTCAGGATATGGGAACATAGCTCCCAGAACAAAATGGGGTAAAGTGACTACTATCTTATACGCAATCATTGGAATGCCGTTATTTCTTTTATATCTTTCTAATATCGGTATGTACCATTTTTTTTTTATTATAAAAAAATATCATTCTACTATAAATAATTTTTCAGGTGACATATTGGCAAGATCATTCAAATGGACTTATGCTATGTGTTGTTTATGCAGAGGATGTCCAGGAGTAGCCAGAAGAAGAGCAGAAAGAATCAGAATACGAACATCCAGAAACCATATGAATCAGGTTTATCTAAAATTATACATTATTAGACTCCATATGGACCAAACACAATATTATTTGCTCGCAGAAAATGTTGTAGAAAACCCTATTCTAAATAATAACATTTGGATTTATACCGAATAATACGAGCTCGTATGTTCACACACACTCCGCACGATATATTTGCGGTTCGGATTTCGCGTCTACTGAAACGCGTACGAAACTCAAATGAAATTTTTATTGTCTGCCGCCGTTACGAGTTGTTTGTTTATTTGTTCTCTTATTGCGCCAAGATGTGGGATTTGAACGCGATAAACACTAAATTGAATTTTTATACGCGCCGCGAACGAAACGGCACGACACTTTTGCATCTTTCGGGGGGAAATTATTGAATTTTCTATATATGCAAATCGAAATCGGTACGATTCAAGAAATGTGGTATTGCGGATTATTTTCATTTGCATGAAATTTATTTAATTACACACACACACACACATATTTAATTTTTTTGTTCGATGCTATTCATTTTTTTACATGATATTTTTTGTTTTGACTTAATGAAGGGTTAAAATATAAAAACTTGCTCAATAATACCATATAACAATACTATGTATGAGTTTGTACATGAGGATATTGGAAAAATCAAACGATTCCATATAGCCGAACTCGTTCCAAGTCCGCATACGCATCGGGAACGAGATAGCAGCTACCTAGAGAACGGAAAATAAAGAAGAACTACGTACTTTTCAGAAACATCGGCTTATCGGCAAGTTGAATTTTCCCCAAGACGAGGAGAAAATATGTGCCGAATAATGTATGTGAAAAAAAATAAACGAAGAAATGCCAATTTCTACGGTCAAGATCGACGCATTTATACTTCGCACGATGCGCAACGAAGGACACAAGGAAAAATTTTCTTCCGCACACAAACATATCTAGGGACGTGTCTTTTGTTGTTTTCACATGCCATGAGAGTAATGAAGGAATCCGAAACGTCCCTCGTCATATTTATTCTCCGGAAAACTTTCTGAGCAAACATATTCTCGAGCGCGATCGCCGTATGAGGCCCCATACCGACATTTCGACGCCTGAATTTCGGAATTTTCGCCATACACTCGCAACGTCCCGTATAAACGGGGGCGTGTATACATTTACTTTTGTGTTCTCGGTATAAATGTATTGAAAACTTATTTATTTTCCGTTCCTCACGTCGGCCATTTGTCAAATACAGCCTCCATCTGTGTGCCGTGAAATATTTGACGGGTTTTTCTTGTTTCGTTCGCCGTGTACGCGAAAATAAACGACGGAAATATTTTTTCGCGAAAATTTATATTTTCCAACAAAACGTGCGCAATGCGCTCAAATTGGGCTGCACTATGCAATCCGGTATGCAATAAATTCTATCGATGATCATTTTGTAGTGAATAAAACATTGAGCCATTTGAAAAGTGATTATTTTTATTTTAAGTATCGAAAATCATTCATATAATTTAAAAAAATAAATAAATTCAATAAAAACTTTTTTTTTTAATTTTGTGACTTTTTGCCATAAAATTTATGAAAATATTTTTACAACTGAACATAAAAATTTTAATTCGATTGAATCCCTAATTTTCACCGATTCTTTTAGCATTTATTAACACATACTTGTCTAAAAAAAAACAGCCTCTCTTTCATTGCACAACATGCGCGTATGAAATAAATAGACATAATAATAAAAATAGTACACCGTCTACTCAAAGTCGACCGTATTCAGAAGCAGAATGTGCACCGTCAGAAAGATGAAAAGCAATCATCCCACGGCCCCGTTCAAAAGGTTTCGTTTCCTTGATGCGAACATGTCACTCTGCCACACCTGTTTATGCGAATCAATATTTCGCCAGTAGTGTATTATATGTATGCCGAAGCGTGGGCGAAAGAAACTAGTCTGTAAAATTTCGGTATGGGATTATGTGAGGCGATTGTGCTGCGTTGTCAC
>JAOXNN020000050.1:289532-397972 GCA_028571205.2 Hydropsyche betteni | reverse complement strand
GTACCCAACTAAGCCGACTCAGGAAGCTGGCATAGAGTGGGGTGCATGTAACAGGCGGGATGGTGGGCTTCCCCTTCTAAATTACGAGCCGATACGTTCATCGACATGATTTAACATAATATTTGACCATGCATCCCATATAACCAGATCTATACAATATCAAAAATCATATAGATTTTTTTCACATACCAATTTTCAAATAAAAAAACAACCATACTTAAAGTATATTTTCTCAAAAACCAGATTACGTCCCAAAACAAAACCAACTCGATCATCAAAATTTGACTAACCTCAAAACCAACTCCAAACCCATCGAAAACGCCATCGACACTCGAAACTATCAAACCAACCCTTCGGCACTCACACGAAGATGTTATATTATTTAAGCGAGCCGGCATGGGAAATTTCAGCGTCGATTTCGCATCGCCCACCGAAACGGCAGCCATTATACGTGTATGGGGCCTCTCATGGGGCCGCGGCGATGATTCGATCGTCGTTAAATAATCATGCGGCTTTCACGGACGAAAATCAAACCGGGGCTTCGGTGGAAACTGAAATGTGTTCGCGATTTGCAGGGGGAACGTGCGATTGTGCCCGCGGATTTAATTCGGCAGATTATTCGGGTGATGGGCCGTTCTCCGCTCTATTGTTTTATTGGGGGTGTTTGCGGTTGGGATTGCCGAATTCAGGGGGGTTGAGGGTGAGCTTTTTTTGGTTTGTAGGGTGTGGTGATTGATTTTTGCGGATGCGGTTAATTTGATTCATTTTTGTTGAAATTGTTCGTCATCGGAATTGATTGGTCGAGTTTGATTAATGTTTCAAAAATTTTATTGATAACAATGAATTTTTTATATAAATAAACGTAACTTGTTTTTTCTTAATTAATTTATTAATTTTATGAGTTGTTTTTAGTTTTGTAAGTGAAACTTATATAAGTTACCAAGTAGATATTAAATCAAATTAACTTATATGTTTATGCATTATAAATGAATATCTCTTAAATTAATTTTCCGTAATATATATTATACATGTGATAAATAACAACAATTCTTCTATTGATTCATTGATAACTTCGTAAAAATATTTATAGGTCGAACTTTACTCAAGTTTCATAAGTTCTATAATAGTTTTGACAAGTTACCAAAATAAATAATCACATTAACGTTCATACGTACAAATTTTCTTCCAATACAACAGATCGATTAATTATTTGTAGTACAATAAATTAAGAATCAAGTTTTTGTTGCGAAAATAACGAAAAATATTTGATAAATCAATTGATAAGCTTCGTTTACGACAATTATGAAACCAAAAAGTCAAATTGAATATTCGATTGTACTCGTTTAAATAATCCCAGCGATCCCTCGCTCGAAGACGTCGTAAAATTTCCCATATAAAATTGTCGCAAACATAAGAATAATAAATATTTATTAAGATTCATGACGGTCGTAAATAAATAGTTGATATACACGCAATATAAAAACAGAGGAAGAGAATTTATACCGATGTTTATATTCGCTGCTCCTTTCTCGGTCTCGATTCGTTTAGAAATTTGACAACGAAAAGGACGAAAATCGAAAATAATTAACATTTTTTATCGGAAAGAAATTCTCATATTGAAAGGATCGATTGTCGAATTGGTCGAGGCTAAAAACAAACGATTTTCATTGTCATAAGACCAGATGCCCTTTTTCTAACGACAAGATGATAATAGTCATTAATGCATTTTGCACTTGATTCGTTGTCTCGTCGTAAAAGTGGGAAAGTGGTTTTTATGACAGATCATCAAAATTATATGGTTGTTCTCAAAATTTTGGTTAATTAAATTAAAACGTGTAAACAGGTCTAAATACTCAGTCAGGATATAGTGTATTCGTTTTTGAAACTGAGAACATAGTTATTTTTTTATGTTACTTGTTGTCCGTATGCGAAGTGCAGATACAAAGTAGAATATTCCATTACAACGAAGTGCGTACGGAATGACAAACAGGATCGTAAAAAAAATACGCTGAAGAACCATGAAACGGAAACTTTTTGAGTTTGAAGGTTTTTCCGTTTTTTTTTTCCTTTAGTAAAAGAAATATTTTTTTGTGATAAATACGTAAATAAGAACGTATTACTTTTTGTATTGTTAAAATACGTGTATTTTTTTATTCATAAAGAAACGAAATGAACACGAAATACTCTTATAATCGTATTAGGCAAATCAACATGATCAAAAGAAAAAAATCACGTAGCAATGGAAATTTCAAAATTTTTCAAATTCTACGTTTTAATATTATGATTTAAAAGTTAAAATGATGATTTTTCTTATTAAAATTTTATGCAGCGCAAGAGATTTTATCCCGACAATGTTACATCGCAGTGCTGCAATGAATACATTAAATATATATTATATTAAACACATTTTCTCAGCATCTTTTTGTAAACTTAAATATTTAGACTTTTTAATATTATCAATGAAAGATAATAATTCAGTTTTTTTATAACAAAATTGAAAAAAAGACAATCGTTTATTACTTGTATTTTATCTTAACTATAACGCAATTTTTTTTTAAGAAGTTATAGATTTGGAAATGTCACAAGAATACACAGTAAAAAATAATAACTTTATAACATGCAGATATTGATTTAGTTTATATAATATTTGTGAAAATAACGTTACGCAGATCACGCTTTTCTATTCCATATATTTTATTACTTATTGATTTTTCTTATATCAAGAATTCTTTTAAAGCGTGACGCATTTACACGTTACAGGAGACCCTTCTGTGTTGCATAAAATTCAAGAAACCCATAATAGTTAAAACCCAAAAACGTTTCAATAATTCACATCAGCGACGAACTGCACCGGCACTAAAAACCCGAAACCGAATTTCCAAAAATCGTTAACGATTCCAAAACTCGCTCGGGGCCGAGAGGCTCTCAAGTTTGCGAGTTCTCCGCAGAAAATCCCTCATCAAAAATGCATCACTTCTTTCGCACCGAACCTTTCATCAAATACCCATTTTGTCGGGCCCGAGGCACCTTTTTACAGCGTCGGCGTGTGTGTGTTCGTTTGTCCGCAAACACGGGCGACATGCTAGCAAAGCCTTTTCCCGCTGTATTGTAAGTGTACAACTGTGAGAAATTTATATTTCATGCTGCACATTTATGGCCTTTCAATTTTAAATGCAACGCCGTATTTGCGTCCATGTGTTGGTGGTGAGCAGTGGTGTAGTGTTAAAAAAAGTAATGCCGGAACGCTCGAATTTCACACCCCCCTCCGCCCCAACGCAAATAATTTTTAAGGTTTTTTTTAAATAGCTTAGAAAAGTAATAATGATTTAAATTCTAGACATCAAGACCTAGGATGCTTCTCCAGGGAATAAATGTCCTAGAACTGTGTAAAAAAGCCAAAAAGGCGCCGCAGGCGAAAATTTTTTACTCAATCAAAATTTATCAATTTACTTGATTTCTACTTAGTCATTTTTTCCTGTGGTTAATTTATCAATATTTCTACAACAAGCAATTATATTATAGAAACAATACGAAAATGGTGCTGTGGACGAAAATTTTTTCAAACATCTTATTGTTAGTCAATCAAACTGTATTATCATAAAACTATCAATTTTCTTATTTTTTTTGGTTTATTTTTTAATATTTTCAAAAAAAATTTTCCGCATATTTATAAAAGTAACAGAGCGTGTGCCAGTCTGTTCTGACTCCACTACATCACTGGCGGTGAGGGTTTTCTGGAGGATCGAAAGCGCGCGCTTTTCGAACTCGCTGATTTTATTCGGAGGAGATTCGAAGGTGAATGCGTTGCTTTGGATTGTAATCATGTTAAGTTCAATGCTCATATTAGGTTATGCTTGGTTTGGTTTTTTGAATATGTTTTCGTTTATGGAATGCCTTTTATATGAAATGAATTCTGATGAAAAGCTAATTTGACTTGACTTGATTAATGGTACGATCGAAATTTATATACCTATTGGAATTTTTGAATTATTACAAATTTATTTTGTTTTCAAATAATAAAATAAATTATTTTTATGGAACTGAATACAAATATTGTCTAATTTTTAATACGGGAATTTGATGTGTAAATTATAGTAAAGTGAAAAAAATGGCACACTTTTAAAATGAACGAAGTTCGTAAACCTTTCAAGACAGAAGTTCAGGAGAAAAAAAAAAAACAAATTAAAGTTCATTTAATTATCTTCCCAGAGATACTACAGTTCCAGTGTCGGTATATTGACTTTGTAAAACTAGTGTCGCAGTTAATCTAAAAGTTTTGACTAAACGTTTAAAAATAACCTTCAAATCTCTGAGTTAATTGAGTGATATAAATATTGCAGTACTAAAAATATGAGCACGCGAAAAAAGTCTTTAATTCTTGAAATATATTTTATTTAATTTAAAAATTATATGCAACCATATCAAAATTAATATAAAAGCAATATAAAAAGGCATATAAAATAATCTAGGCTTATTACTGATGAAGATGAAGCACAAACATGTAATTCAATCAATTTTCACTTTTTTTTTTACTAAACTAAAAAATACGTGATATAACATCACATCCCACCATAAATCATAAATTCCTCCAAAATACTACACCAAACAATAAATTCATACCACCATTCAATACTCGCCGCAAACTCGCTGACCAAAAGGGCACACCACGATTGTGCACGTCCACCAAAGTGTCGGTGCACGTGCACAGTGCACTTACCGTTGACAACTGCATAATTTTACGGCGCATTCAATGCATTGTGTCCGTAGACCAACTTGAACACGACGCTCGAACTCTTGCCGATATATAACGCCCTTTAGTGATGCTGAAACATCCCTGCGAAGTCGAATTAATCGCTGCGATCGAACTGCAAAACTTACCTCGTTCGCAAAAGGGGAGAGAGCATCCGGATGCGTTTTTATCATAGTTTGCGAAAGTTTCGTTTAAGTTTCACTGCTCGTTAGCGTTTCGCTCGCACGCTTTTGTAGGGATTTTTGTGGCGAAAGTGGGGGGAGAGGGCATCAGTTGTTTGGGTGATAAGATAAAAGAAAGTTTAATGAAAAATCTACCTTTGAAACGGATCGAGGATGAGCTTATCTTTGAGATTTTTCTGTTGTTTTTTGTTTCGTTCGGAATAGGGGCTGTCTGTTATCTCGAGTTCGGGATCACTTACAAGGTTTCCATTTATATCGCTAATTTCATCTGCACGTTTTTCAATGATAAATTTGAATGAAAAATTCACATTCGGAATATATATAACAAATATGATTACATTGAATCGAAATAAAATAAATTAAGAACACTAGAAATTGGAAACTACTATTCTCAATTTATTACATGCGCTTACATATGTACAACATGAGAACGATAACGATGCCTTCAGGCCATGTCTGGAACAATCATATCGCAATTAAGTTAAGTGATACTAAGAAAACTAATTGGATGTGAATATGAATCGAATTGAATTGAATCTGTTCATAATACGCAAAAGCCCATCTCAGACATAATATGATATCGTAATATCAAAATATAATAATATTTTTTTTAAATTTATTTTACAAGGATTATAATTTTTTTTATTTATCATTTAATTTGTAAAAAAATTGAGTGGAAAAAATTTAAATAATACATATTATATATTCAAGTCCCAAAGATTCAGGTAGAAAATCTACGTACATTACAAAATAGCTAATTAGGCCAAAACTTACGTCAGATGAAGCTGAATTCTAGAACCTTCGTCTACATACATCAAGCACATAGAACTTCCGTGATGTGCAAAGTAGACGTCAGAATAAAACAGATATCCCCAACGAGCAACGCTCTCCAAGGGCAATAAAACAAAAGGGAGGCCTCAAAAATACATCCGCACGTTATTATTACGTATTATATAAGGGCGGGAAAAAATGGACCCGCAAGAGTCCTGCCGGATGATGTTACCGCGAAAGAAAGAGTCCTGTGGTGCAATAAATCAGGTTAATGGAACGCGAGATATTTTTGATTAACGACCCAGTCGAAAATCTACAATCTTACTTCGGTCTGTGCCCTCAAAAAGTCTCCGTTGTTCCCTCCTCGACCCAATTATCAATTGACGCGACGTGATTTATTTCGAGGAACATTTTCGAATACGTAATTGATTCGAAAATATTCGCAGAAACGTGTTTTTATTGAAAGATAGTGATTGGAAGATGTTTTTCGATTGTGTATGTATAATATTATAAATATAATATATTTTTTTCAAATTTATAATTGCTTAAAAATGCAAAAAGTATATTTGGAATGCACCCAATCCTCTTTTTATACGGTTTCAAAATAACACGGTTTAAATAAAAAAAACTGATTATTTTTAAATACTGTTTTTTTTACTTTAACATGGTGTAAAAAAATGTATTGTTACGTCACAATGGTAAAATCCAGAACAGGCCTATATAAAATCATAATTAAATTTATAAAAAATTATTGTTTTGATGATTTCACATTGCACATTTTTCATAAATAATATTCGGATGGACCTTCCATAAAAATATGCTGATGGAACCTATCTTCAATTTTTATATGGTCACCATGATTTCTCCCACATCCATAAAACGGGTTTAGGACTAGAAATTGTATCGGAACCTCTCTTTTCACTGATTTTTTTTGATTACATAGTTTTTTAGTAGATACCGGCAAGTCAAATCATGTACATTTAAAAAAAATGTATAATATGAAACATGTGTAATGTATAATATGAAAACGAACAGAATTGCTAAATTCTGTTAAAAACAGTGACAAAATAATTTTATAAATTTGATTAATTCCAGCTCTTATACTACCTCGGACCTAGGACTAGAGTTCTGCTGAATCCCCCCTCTCTCTCATGGGGCTGTAGTAAAAAAAATGATGTTTTGTTACACGGTAGTCTTTAGAACATATACCTCATGTAAAAAAGGATCGGGTATATATTACGATTTCATAGATGCGACTAGTAATTTTCTTAATGATTTTCAATTATTCAAGAATGTTTTATGTATTATAATATTGTATTATATGCAGCATTTTGAAAAATTTCCGACGGAAAAACAAAATCATTAGTGCCGAACAATGAAAGTGAACGTGTGAAAAGAAAAAGATGCACCAATGATCTTCAACAATCTGATTGGAGAAAACAATAATTTTATATTGTTCCGTAATGAAATTATAGTAAAAATAACGAGAAAAACCATCGGCTCAATTTGCAAAAGTATACTTATGTTTACGACGTGGAAGAGTCGTTGCGAATTCGATTGTGCGGCGTGCGAGAGCCACATGTGCATCACATTTCGCACATTTATCATGTTTTCATGCCGTAAATACGTTACACAGATGTTATTTTATGCAATGCGAGTTATGCATCGTATCTCGTGTGTATATTTATATTTTTTTCGCTAAACAACAATCGGTAGTTTCCTTTGTGGAAAATTCATAGCGTCATAACCGTGACGAGAATATTTACCGCCACATTTACACACCGCGCGTACGTTTGTGGTGTTATTATATTATATTTTTGAACACGGAATGGTGAATAATTACCTTATGCTTTCTAACTACGTAAATGCAATGTATATAAATATAATTCGCCGTTAACGCCCTTCGGCAACACTCGGTGGATTGCTACATTTACATTAAGAGGAAACTTTAAATATAAACAGTATTGTTAAAACCACTGATTCCGGTGAGTATGTAGAATGTCGAAATTTACTCACGAGAAAAGTTTCTGACTCTGTAGTTACAAACTAAGTCAAGCATTCTCTAATACTAAACATTCACTTAGTAATTAAATAATTGTATTAATTTTAAATAGGTATTATATATTATTTTATTTCAAAATGAGTTATGAAAAAATTTAATTAATGTTTCAAAATAAATTGTATTTAGAATCACCTTGGAGAAATTTTTTACTTTTACCGATCTAGATCATTCAATTTGCACTGGAGCCAAGAGAAATAATCCTCCTTACGCTTTCGATTTTTCTTTTAAGATTTGTTTTAGATACGATTTTAAAAACGAAAATAAATAAACTGGTATCTTTTATAAATAAAAATTTCAAATATATTTCTACAAAAATAAAAGATATTTATGAATTACATAACGATATTACATTGAATTCATACATGTACATGATTTCGTATTGAAATTATTACAATATTTTGAGCTTCCCATTTGATATATGTAAAATAGAAAATATATATCAAAAAAGAAAATGAAAACTCAGGCAATAACAGTTAATGGTGCTCGCTATTTCGATATGATAATTCAGTTTTTGTACCTAAATTGCAATATATGGATGTGAACGAGACGTGGTTTCAACAAGATGGTGGCACGTGCCATATACCCCGAGAAACAATTCAATTACTGCATACTGCATTAATTTCCTGGTGGTGTAATTACCCGTTTTGGTGATTAGAATTGACTGCCTAGATTATGCGATTTAATGCCATTGGACTTTTTTCTTTTTCAGTTTATTACTCACTAAACAATATAAATATAATCACCGAAACTTTTCAATAAAATAATTATTCGTGCGTACTTTCATTGTGATTCAACTAAGCTTGTTCAATAACGTTGATAAAAAATGTAAAATATTTCGAAAACCTGGAAAAAAAAAAAGGAAAATACAAAATCGGTTTTAAATAGTGTATAACAACAGCAAATTTGTATTGTTCGTATACGGAATCTATCGGAATTTTTCGCCTAAAATCAAGTATCAAGTATCTTTAATATGACACTCACTCCCTTGTCCGGTATTCATTTAACTCTCAAAAAAACAACATCAAAACGTTCAATAATAATTTTTCACTAACTATTCAATTATATTACGATTCAATATAACTAATTTATCAAAATCCATGTGAATTAATGAGAATATAAAAAAAAAACACATTTAACTATCACCCAATACCAAAGCATCCGATCATCTATGTTGTATGCATGCATGATGTATGTATGTATGATGTATTTAAGTAGTGCATGAAAGTTTAATTCCCCCCCCTCCCGGTTAAAGGGAGACAGAACAAAAATTTCTTTCAAACGATTTATCTCGATCAAACTGTATCACCATAAAATTACCAATTTACTTATTTTCTTCGGTTCATTTTTTAATATTCCATACTACATTTTGAAAAATAGACAATATTATGAAAAATTGTAAAATGTCAAATACATTGGATTCAACCACGGCGCACCTTTATCCAGCTCACGGCACACCGGTTGCGGTGCACTGATCACAAAAACAAAAAACCCAAATCACCTCAAAACACCCAACCGACCCATCGAACACAACAATCAAAACACCACGAAAACCAAAATAAAAAAAACCCCTAACAACCTTCAACACCGAACACACACTAGTTATGCAAGTACCAAGGGGGCGGCGGGTGCGCGCGCACTAGGGCTGCGCCCCCGTCGCCTGTCAGTCGAGGGGCGAACTCGCGGGCCTGCGGACGGACCCCGAACACTACCCTTAAAACTGCAAAAGATACATATATTGCAAACACCACACACTGAGTTGAGTGCGTCGCAGTGCGTATGGGAGAGCCGAGCCGTGTCGCAGTTTCGGGCTCGGTCGGAATTTGACCGCAGTGGTCGTCGCGCGAGTTTTCAATTGTACGTGCACGTTGCGAGGTTGAGGCTTTAGGGGCTCGGAGGTTGTACGTTTTCGTATGTTATGTATGCGTGTTCGCGTTGAAAGTTCCGCTTGTGAGTTTTCGCAGAGGTGGCTTCGGAAAAACTTTTGCGATTTTTTTCGCAAGGAGTTCGCGCGGAGTTCCCGATATGTGGGTGCGTATTTGTTTTTTTTTTTTTGTTATAAATATATAAATGGTTTCGAACTTTTTGTGTGATCGGAAAAAGTGTTATTTTCGTATCGTGTTTCGATATGAAATATTGAAATAATTTGTTTTGAGATTATATTTAAATAGAATTGAATATATTTACTGGGAGCCAAGCATACGTACAAAGCTTTCCCCGGTAATCCATTTAAATACCGTCGTCCTACAAAAAACATTTCGAGCACTTTCGGTCCGGAAAAAAAAATACGAATATCTCGTAAGCATTCATTATCTGACATAACATCGTTATGTGGAGTACAAACAAAAACGAGTTTTTCACGGAAATAATTTGGCGTAAAGCGTATAAGTCAATTATGAAAAACCCATAAGTGAAAAAATAAAATCTGATTTAATATAAAATTATTATTATTTTTTTTTTTACAAATCGAAATGAATTTTCAAAGTATTGATCGATCTTTTGATATGTGAAAGACTCAAAGGCATATCTACTAGATTTAAAAAAGACAATGAGCCTTTTGTGAATTGTAAATCTGATCACAATGAAAGTGGAATTTAAGCCGTTTTATCGACATCCTCTTACTGTATCGATCCCGTTAATGGGCCAGCACTTTGAAAGATTCAATGGATCATATACTGGAAAGTCCTTGATATTCATAAAAGATCACACAAAATGATCGTGGATGTAATAAGTACATTTTTATATTCTAAAAACGCTTTTTCTTTATGTAAGTGGATGCGATTCGTGCGAATTTCTATCGCGCGATAAAAGTTCCCTTTAGCTAATCTGGCATTTCCAAAAGAAACTCGCAAACAACGTCGACAACTTTCTGAAATTATAATCACATTTAACCGAGAAAAGTCCCAGAGTTTGAAATTTCAAAAACGTATTTAAGCTGTGTGTACAACAATACAAAAGCAAAAAAAGCTGCGAAAAGATATTCATGCCATGCGAAACTTTTTCAATTCGTTTCGCGAAAGCGGCGATCGAACGATCAAAGGCAAAAGCATATACACGAAATATATACGAAAACTTCGAATCGATCCGTTTTCTAAAATTTTGCGCCTTTTAACAATATATATACATAATCGAAATGGTGCGATTATACTTTAGCGTTTCGCATCGGAAAGTTCGAAGCGTCGACGCTTCGAATGATTAACGGTAAAACTTGAGCGTTTATCCTGCTCGAGAGGGAAATTCAATACATTCCCAATAATCCAATTAAAAACTCAAACACCAAATTATTGCAGAAATTAATATAATTTATAAAATCAAATACCATCTACGGCTGTTAAACAATTTTTTCAATGAAATAGTTTCGGGCGTCTCTTATGGTTTATGGCTTCCGCTATAAATGGTTTCCTAACTGCGTCGGATTTGTCAGCTCTATTCAGCAAAAATACAAAAGAAATTCATGAATAAGGCATATGACATCTTTTTTTCTTCATCCGTAGACGAGCGTGGAATTTCGTATAAAATTTGCATAAGAATGAAACGTCGCAAATTACTCGATAAATCAAGAGCCTTCGTCAACGCATATTTAATCCCTTTTGCGAAAATGTCCAAACACAACACGAAAATAACAAATATTTATAATAATAATTTTAATCGCAACCAAAATCAAATATAATTAGTAACATCTTAACAAAAACAGCTCGAACGGCAAATTTGCATCGAATCAACCCGAAATTCCTTATCAATTTCAACCCCGAACCGCTTAAAAGCAATCCCCCGACCCCGGACCGGGATCCGATGATAACTCAAGCTTCGACAACTACGACTCGGAAGTTTCCGAATCCCGAGAAATCTCGGGAACGATAGCGAAGCGACTAATGTCGGGCCGGACCCGAAAACAGTCACGAATCGGCAAATTGGCGGACGGGGACGCGACCCGATAAGTCGCCCGAAAGGGATCCATCCGTCTCCTGGTAGAGGCCGAGAAACGGGAATATCCTCTGGAAAGGATCTATGTACATTTTTTTCTCGTCGGGCGATCCTTCGTTTCCTAGGCGAGGCAGTATCGTAAAACAAGTGGGAGAAAACGTCCGTTTATTGACGCGGATGCCGTAAAATCTATCCTCGCGAGAGTGGCTCTTTTCTCCCTTTAGTGGGATAATGCAGGCACTAAAAGAATAATAAATGAGGTCCGTGCCTTTTGATGTATGTGGAAAAATCTGTTAGGCGATGTGTGTGTTCGTATATGAAAAGTGATGTATTCGAAACCGCGTTTTTACTTTGATAAAGAATTAAGTACTTTCGGAATTTATCTTATTGAAATTCTCGATAAAATATATTATATTTCAGATTATTCTGTTGATTTATTTTATTATATTATATATTCTCTGTTAATTCCATTATATTAATTTCTTTTACACAAGCATATGTGTGCTATGTGAGTTTTTGTTAAGGTTATTCGCTAGTACAAAGGTTTATTCCAGGAAATGGTAAAAAAGTTTCATTTCGAATGCTTATGAATAAATAACTGTCCTTTGATACAAATCGCGCACAAAATTTCATTTATTTCTTGTATCTTTTTTTCATTGGTTACTATGCATATATGGTTACCGAACATAATTTTCAAAATCTGATTATAAGATACTATACCGTATTCATTTTTTACGAATAATAACAAAAAAATTACATAGATATTATTGTTCATATATTATATAAATTTAATTTTCGTTATATAATATATAACGTTATATACGTATAAAATTTTCCCTCGGATCTATAAAACCCATTACAAAACCAATATACGAAATACCTAATCCGAAACTCGCCCATCCGACTTTATATAACACCAAAGCCCGAAGAAGTCAACGCCTTCTGAGCTTAAGAACCAGAAGACTTTCGGCTGAAGGCTTTCGCGGTAGCTTCCGTATCCACAAAGACCTTGTCGATTAAGTCATCAATCATCGGCGACAGTAATTACATAGTCGAAGTAATCCTGCTTGCCGCTTTAATGACTCGTCCGCGAAGACGAGGCCCTCTAATTAAAGCAACCTCGATTGCGACATATTTCACTTATATGAAGGAATAATGTAATTATGTACATGAAATGGAATCGTTCAGAATTGACAGTTTCTGTCTATATCGACAGTGTCGAGTCGGGGGTTACTTTGCGCCGCAATTCAATTAAGTCAGGTTTGTAATTCCGTTTCGCGTAGTTGTGGCGTGTGTATGCGTGTTGTTGTTTGTTGCGTTCGATTTTCTATTGAAATTTATTGTTTTAATTTGGCGACTCGAGTGAGAAATTGCTTTTGTTGAAGATGACTAGTAAATCGGGAATTCTGATTAAATTCGCAGTCGATATTGTTGACA
The DNA here is from genome assembly GCA_028571205.2 of Hydropsyche betteni. Taxonomy (NCBI): domain Eukaryota; kingdom Metazoa; phylum Arthropoda; class Insecta; order Trichoptera; family Hydropsychidae; genus Hydropsyche; species Hydropsyche betteni. The sequence goes on along the minus strand of JAOXNN020000050.1, from coordinate 384,849 downwards.
ATTCTATGTTGACGCTAAATATTCAAAGAGAATTTATATTACTCAGTTGACGGATATTATAAGATTCGTTATATGTTTCGTATAAATTTTTATGGAAATCATTTCATTTTGATATTGAATACTAAATAACTCATTTTATAAGATAGAATTGTTTAAGTTTATGATTCATAAAAAACCATAAACATTATGGAATTTTTTGGAAAAAATCACAGGTTTCGTATTAAAGACAAGAACGCTAAAGTTAAAAGCATTACAGTATAAAATAAAAATGCGTACATGAAAAATGAAATATCTACGCATCTTACGCGTATAAATTCTATTACGTTTTTCATACGAACATCGTAAGGAAATCATGAATATTTTAAACGTACACGTGTCCCGGACTAAAAAATACATTTTACCGCGGAAATGATATATTGCACGCATACGTAATTTCATCTTTACACGTACAGTCATAATTTTTGTTCATCCACCCTTGAGTTACGGAACAAAAGAGAGAATGCTTTAAAAAAATGGAAAAATTCGAATAAACGCACCGAGAAATTGTCCGAGTGTAACAGTGCCCGAGCCTTCCTGGGATTCCGAAATCCCGGGATAATCCGAGACCCTCAAACCGAACTTCGGAGGACAGCACTGTAAATACAATACTTGTATAAGAGGAAACTCTACTAATATTGCCATAGTGAAATTGTATTATTTTATTTAAATCGAAATAGTAATTTAGATCCGTTGTTTTTTTTTCTTGAGTTTTCTATCTGAATAACAACTGTAATGATTATCCTTGAAATAATATTATACTTAGATTCTAAATATATAGTAATATTCCTATTGATGGTTTATTTAATAGTTAATTTTAATAATTTTACTTAGAAATTTATAAGTCTATTGAACTATGAAAATTCAATCATATAACTTAAAATTCTACCATTAGAAAGTATTATTAAGACAGTCATCATAGTAATCAATGAATTCATTTTTATAACAATGGTCTTAATATATTATAATAAATACACTCATAATAATACAATAGGGATGTTATTACAGGTAAATTAAAAAAATGCGTTTCCAATATTTCTAAAGTGTTGTTGTTTGTTTTAGAAAATATTTTTGATTTTACTGCTTTTTTTCGGCTTTTTCTGAATTTTAATTTAGCGCTAAACCGGTAATTAGTTAAAAAAATATAGGATTACTGATTAATTTTTAATAACGTAAATCTGAAATCCCTAACGTGTTCAAAATTACATGATAAAACCAATCTTTAAGATTGTTTTTCTTTTACATCACTATGTCTATAGTATAACAGCTTTTACACTTCAAATCCAACATTTGATGAATTTACTTTTGAAATGTAAAATTTTGAATTCGCAATGTAAAACGTCATATTTAAAACATAAAAATGGTGTGTATATATATATTATATAATATTAAAAAAAAACTAATAAACACATATTTAAACTTGAACAATTCACAAAATCCAAAAAATCCGACGCAAACAAACCATCATTCAAATCCAACCCATTAATTCACCCACCAGAACAAGCCGAACTTCCTCGGCGTCACACCCAACGACCCACCCTCAAACACACACACATCAAAGACTTCAGCCAAGACTCCACGTCACGGCATCCAACAACCCACTCCACCAGCCCACTAACTCGACGACGGAGTGTTTCCGAAGTAATTCGAAGAAGACCGTCAAAATCAGGGGACCGCGACATTCGCCGCTCAAACATTGCCAATCGCTGCGAATTCCGCAGAAGCGGATTTCGCAATGGCGGCGAGCGATCGGCAGAGGATATCGGGATTCAATGGTGGATAATTAGCTGGTGAAACGGGTTCGAATTAAGGCTCGGGACGACATGGGGAGGGATTGTTTTTCGGGTGGTTTGTTTCGGGGATGTGTGTTTTCGATTTGATGTATTTTTGGTGGAGTTTTTTGCTCGGGAGAGGGTGGGTTTTTTGATTATAATGATTTCGGTGTAAATGACAGGTTTCTTATTATATTTTTTGATGTAATGTGACCTAGAATGTTTCCATTAATATTTTGTTTATATAAACATGTTTATTTTCGAGAAATATATTGAAAAACAATCTTATAATAACCATTCCAAGTCATTTGACATCAAATTGATATTATGATATTTATATCTATACTTTTATTTTTTAATGATTTTTATTTGACAAAGAAACCATTAAAAAATTCTTATATGTAGATACATGAATAAATTAAACGACAAATCATATTCTTCCATTATTCAACTGATTGATATATAATAGAATCAATTACATCAATAAAAATAAGTTTGGTAAATATGATTTAATTTATTTGAAATCATTCACAATTTATTGTAAAACGCTTAGTACGTAATAAAAATTTTATTATTGGTAAACCAGGTATTCGGTTTAGTCAATCAAATAACAGACCGGAAACTAACCAGTAATTTTTTTGCGTTTTGAATATTTTTGGAAAGCGGTAGTTTTTTTTTTGGAAATGTTTTAAATTTTTGGAAAATTCGGTTTTTTTCTGCTGATTTTTCTGATTTTTGCTGATTTTCTGGTTTTGCTGATTTTTCGTTATTTTTTCTGTTTTTTTTTATTTATTTCACCGACAATTAAAAAAAATTACCAGATTACCGTTAAATAAAATTTTCAGTAAATCCCTAGTACATAATATTATATAATAATATATTTAATTTTCATATTATTAGCCCATAACATTGAATCAAAGAAAAAAAATAGGTAAAAATATTTTCCATCATTGATATAAAACCGTCAGAAAAACTTAAACGACAATAAAAAACATTATTTATATTAAAAAAAAAAAACGAATATTCCTCGAAAATGTCATCAATCAGATTTCCCATTCGCGAAAGCAACGCCCACATTCCCGACTTTTCCGTCGAACGAACGAACTAGTCGCCGAATATAACGTTTTCCATTTTTATTTTTCCACCCCGGCGCGAGCTTTCCACTTCAATATAATCGTGACCGATTTCCAATATAAACCCTTCGACGCTCGATTCGGAAGATTTATGGGAGTCATTCGGAAAGTTTCGCGAGACGCGCCGCCCACTTATATCGGGCGCGGCGCGCAAAGGGTTAACGGAAAAGTTTGAGAAGCGTGACTGGTATGCGTGCGGCCATATACCGGTTAAACCATTTTTTTGTCGAATCGGTTTTTCATGTCTTTTACATGTGTTTGTTTTTGATGTATTTTGTATATATAAATTTTTTTTATACAATCATTTTTTTTTACTTCATTTTAAAAGATTTTTATTAATAATCGTGTTGCTGAATGAATTTAATCGTGAATTTTAATTAATCTGAAACTATTTATTAATATTTTTTACCATCCAATTATAATAATTATTATTATTTAGAGTGTTACAAAAGTCTGTTAAAAGTCTTAAAGAGGTGATAGGTTATGCTATTTGGAACATTTTAAACCAAATATACCTAAGTCCAAAGTTTTATAGTTTTCGATATGTAATTATTATTATTTCGATTTAAAAAAAAAATCAAAATTTTGCACGTGTACACTAATAATACTCAAATGAAAGGGAACATAGTAAGCAAACCATATTTGTTTGTTTTGAGTGTATTCAATCCATAAATTTGAATAAGAACTTCTATATCATAATAAAACTATCTAAAATACATGATTATTAATTTTAATAAAATCGCTAAACCGAAGCAAAACTATTTTATTTTTTTTGTATTTCTTGCTATTTGGGACTGAGGTATGTTCGGTTTGAAATTTTCCAAATAACATAACCTTTCACATCTTTAAGACTTTTAACAGAACTTTGTAACACCCGTATAGAAAAGACGATTTTTTTACGATGTCAAAATATTTTATCAGACATGGTACAATGGATAAAAAAAATCTGTATATTGCGTCAAAATATTATACATGAATATGTTTGAGGGTCTATAGATATGAATATGTTTCGTCATGCGTTGTTTCTTTTATTTAACACGTTCCGTTCCGATTTGAATATAGATTGGACAAAGCTAATTTCCTACCGTTGTTTTGTTTATTCTCTTTTTTTCGGAAAATTCTCGCAACATGCCCGAGGGAATGACACGGTTAAAGAAAAAAAGAATTATTCAAATGTTTCACGAAGTTAATCGCATATCGTTTCGTCCCAAGACAAAAGACAGTAACCGGCTTTTGAATTGTACGAATTTTTTAACATATAAATTGAATAGCCACAGTATCGAATCAAAAAATAATATTTATTTATCAAAAGCAAAACTATACTATAAGTTTTTTTCGCATAGTTTTTTTTTGTCAACGTTATAGCTGATCGATTACGGTCCCGTGAGTAAGCTTTTCCGTGGATTTTGGTTTTCGTAGACGAAGTAGAAGCAGATTGATTGTGAACATAATGAGGATGGACACGAAAAGCGATCCTTTGTCACGTCTGACCGATTGTGTTTTCACTGTTACATTATGGTAATCACGACATAAACGGAGTTTTGTCAAAATAAATTTGCCAGAACGAAACCAGTCTGGGTCCAAAGTTAAATCTGAAATGCTTAAATTTAAACTCAATTCCCTGGATGGTTCCATTACGCTTTTAATCCGAGCGTTACTTGAAATAATGAAACTTTTACGAGTCAGATAAAATGTTTTTTTTTTTATTTATTTTTTTGCTTCCGAAAGCATTTTATATCATGTCAGTGTATAAAGAGGGCAGAAGGAGTTGAAGGCTTTATGTGTCAGTTCCATCAAACGCAGCGCATAACCATATTTTGTTGCGCCTGTAAAATGTTGAACGAAGAAGGAAAGTCGTAAAATATTGCGATCTCGACCTATTTCTTTGTAGCAGAAAAAATGATAAACAAAACGTCAAGATATTTGTCATAAACGTAAATCAAATCACCCGAATCCATTAAGAACGTAAATTATGTTAACACAGTATAATATAATATGACAATGCTACAAAATTTTAAAAATAAAAAAAAAACATACGAGCACAAAATCTATAATATTAAATTATTTTTGATAGTCATTTACTTTCAAAATAAACGAAATTTCAAAATAAATTTAATAAGAATATATAATTTTATGATATATTATACTTTTGTCCACTATTGTACTTTACATCCACATCACTAAACTAATTCAGTAGATATTCTGCAAACTTCGCATAGAAATTTCAAACTTTTCGTCAAGTTTATATTCTATTTCTATTCTGGTTACCCGATTATCATTATTGTGAGTGGGGATCGTTTGGTTTAATTTGGGACAACGTCACATCTCATTCCACATACCCAAACGTTCGGAGGTCGTAAACTTTAAAAATTTAATATAAAGCTAGGAAGCGTGACGTCACGCTCGCCGTTGTCCCGCGCAAATTGCATTTATACCAAAGAGGATGTGTGTGAATTGTATCATATAATATGAGGAATGCAGGGTCAAAAGTAACAATATATATTTCAAATATTCATAAATATATAAATGGATAAAAAAATCGAATGCACCAGTTCTCATTAATTATTAAAATAAAGCAATGTATGACGTTATTATTATTTTATTTGGACATAATAATGTATTTAACCAATATTTTAAATACTCAACTATGATTTTTTCCTTTTCTTCATGTATAGAAAATTGTTTATAGTTTTCGTGTTAACAGAAAGATCTTTATCCGAATGTTTCTATTGAGAGCATTGATTCTGCATTTCTCACATGCGAGGGAATAAAGCACAATTTGTCCCGCAGGAGGGAAGTGCAAAGTTTTCATCCCTTGAAATTTATAGGGCAGAAACTAGCCAGCTAGCCCCAGGGGCGATCTTTCGAACATATGATCCCTTTTAGTTGTAGTCCGAGACGCAATCGTATCTCACGTTCGACAAAGCGATATTTTTCTGCTTTACTTTTTCAGTTGTTCTATTGCTGTTTTGAAGTTTGCGGTATTTTCTTATTTGGTTTGACCATTGGTTATATTTCAATACAATTTTTCGAAAGTATTGTTTGATTTAATTAAATTTATAGAACAAAGACCAGGTATTGATAGTATGCAAACACAATTAACTGGACAGTGGCTCTTAAGAAAATTCATTAATTTAATTTACATATTCAATATTTATCTATTTATAATACATATTGTGATATTAAATAAATTAATTTCCCCAATAATTCTATTGAAATAATCAACGGCCAGAGAAAAAGCAGAGTTGGCAAATATGCATTCGTATATATACACAAAAAATTATGAATTTTTTGACCGATAATATATTTATTTACAATGAGCATATTACATTTGTAATAAGCCTATTATTCAATAGATTAAACTCCAAATGACCTTTACTCAATGTAATGAATAATATGTGAATAAAATTGAATAAAATAAGATGGGTTCATGGAATAGAAGTCATTCAATATAAATAAGTGATAAAAATAATCTAATTGACAGATTTTCATGCTTCAAAAATTAAACTATAAACGTTGACGATTCTTAAAAAATCAATTAATACATAAATTTATCGACTTAATAAAATTATTCCCAAAAACCACCAAAGAATTCCCAGAAATTTGGACAGCGCTTACATCTCAGTGTCTAATATGGGTCAGAGGGTTTGTTTGTGTAGCAAACACATTAATTACAAGACACGACTATTTGTAGTGAGCGCGACGAAGGAGAAAGACGGGCTCACGTTTGACCTTAAGTAATGGACCAATTTACGCTTAGAAATCCCCGGTTCCCTTACCAGAGGACAGGCCACGTATACACACACATATTACATTTATTTATACGCGCTCGTACGAGGAGAAATGGGAAGAAAAGGACATCCAGGGTACGCGCGTGCGGGCCAGATCCCAGTGTCTTGCGTGTAATACTCGTGTTGTATGTGCGCATTGAGGTTTTCGCATGTCGGACGACACGAAGCTTTTGAAGAATGGGTTTTCGGTCTAATGTTAATAACGTGGAATAATCTCGGTGTCGTACGTTGCTGGTCGGGTACAGAGTGTCTGGGAAGTGTGCGCTATCTTCGCGAGTAATTAAATTTCGAGTCGAGTCGAGGACGGTGGGTCAAAAGTGGATTTGAATGTTTCATGAATTGAATATTTCGGCGAATTGTTGGTTGAGTTTGTTAATGCGTTTTGTGAAGTGTAATTGAATAATATATAATATTTATTTTAATTGAAAATCGTCTATTCGTTGTCGAAAAAAGATTTTTTTGTTCTTTTCAATATTGAGCTACACTGCACTTTATTGTATTTTTATTCAATGTGCTCTGGATATCTTTTTGATCTCATTCATCAATTATCTATTCGTTTTCTCATTTTTCTTTTGAAATCTCTCAGATCCACCATTCTAGCAACCAGCTTATTCTTAATTCATTTTTTTTTAATTCATCAATTTTTTATTAGAAAATCTTTGTAAATTCAATATATCAGAATAATATTTGTAATTGATCTACGGAGACTGTTTTTTTTTTCACAAAAATAATGCTTCATTTTTAAAAAAACATAAATATTAATATTATAATTAAAATATCTTTCTAGTTTTCTACTTGAAACTATAATGCAGTTAAAAAAATAGTAATATAATATTTTAACCATAACAATAAAAAACAAGACGATTTCAGTCATATAATAAAATTTCATTAATAAATAAATATCAAAGGTCGATCATAATTTATTCTCTTAATGGGATTTTAAATATTAAAGCATACAAGTATTGATCTTTCCGAGACGTTAGGTATACACGCCCACAATGCATAATACTAGACCGCGTATGGATATCTATATATGAGCCCTTTTGTGCTCATTTTATGATTAATGGAATCGGTCATTGTGCCACCAGAGCTTCCTGACCCTAAGACCCGGCAAAGGGCCCAGAAAGCCTCCAGCCATCGAAGGACTGATCCTCGCAGAATGCAGGCGAAATTTTCTTCATCCAAATGATAAGGAGTGCGTCAATGGCGAAACACCGTGAGGGAAACTTTGAATTGTGAGTCTCGAGGACGAATGAAAAAATTGTGTTTATGGGGAGGAAAGCTAAAAAGCCTATTTTTCCCCTGCGCTCGTCGTCTGGGGTGCTTATCAAAAACCTTAAGAAATGTTCGATGAAAAGCTTTCACTTGCAGAGCCATAATCGCGTTTCGGAAATAGATATCGAAGTTGAGCTAAGAGTGATTGTGATATATCATGAGAATTGACGTATGTCTAATTTACCTCAGATTTTCACGATAAAGTTAAATTTGGTTTTAAGATTTTTTAACAATTTTTCAAAATAATTTGTTATGTTAATTTTATTATGAACTTATAAATAATTTATATTACTTATTATTCCTACAATATAATATGCACATATAAAAATTTTAATTCAACTTTAACCGTACGGATCGTATCAACTTTTTCAAAAAATTATAAAATAAATCGAATGCTATTGAACGAAAGCCTTTGAATATAAGCGCAAGACTCTCCATCCAAAACTTTTCCGGATTTACATTCGCCTTGCAGCACGGAAGAAGAAAATTCTTCGGAAAAACACCAAGACTTACATTGCACACGACGCCCAAGTTTATGTTCAATTTCATTGAAAGCTTTGTACAGAGACGCAAAACCACGGATAAACACCAGACAAACGTAGATTAGTTTCACGGCGAGAAAATCTTTTATAAAATTGAATAAAAAAATGAGAACGAATAAAATACATCTGTACAAATTTCATTCGGCTCGCTTGAAAAGGCTGGAGAGATTTAAACGTCCGGTTCCCGGTCGATGACCATCTATATACCCTTTCTATATAAAAATTTCTATGGTCGAACGATTTCGATGGCAGCCCTTTGCTCACTTTCAAACCTCCACGACCTTTCGTTATCCTAATGGCAAACATTTCATACATCCTAAGGGCCAATATGAAAGAAAACTGAAAAGTCGGAAGCGGAATTCGAGCGATTAAGTACGTACCGTCGCGTTTTAATGTCGACCGCAAAGCGACAGTATTATTCCATTTCGGCTTTTCGACTTATACATATTCATAAAACCGTACTTATTACATTAGATACGTACATAAAATACTTTACGTACAGTCTGGTTTTGGTGGGGTGAAATTGGGTTTTCGCATTTTTGAAATTTAAGCGGTTTTATTTCGTTTTTGTTCGGCGTGCGCTTTCACGAAAATATTGAACGGTTCGCGTGACTTGAAATATTTGAACTCGTTTGAAAATCGATCAAAGCGAACATTTTTCAGATGGTACACGTAAAAAGGTTCGACGTAGGGCAATCCCGTGATGTTCGTCTCTTGCATTTTTTATGTGACGAAACAAAAAGGAAAAATCTAACCAAATCAGAGGTAAAGCCCGTCGATCCAACGAAATTCTTTCAGATTTTTCTCACAGAAAGTGAACCTGTAAAATATATTCGACTAAATAAACTTTTGATTCAAAATTATATTACTAAAATGATTCGTCAAATCATTTCGGGCTTCTTTTGAAGAACGTTTCAACACTCGTACCTAGGATTTTGTCGAAGCCTTCACCCGAAAAACCATTGTTACACGATCGTATTTGAAGAAGAAGATTGAAGTTTTCCTCTAGCGCCGCAGTATCGAGTGTTCGTCGAAATAAGAAAGGGAAAACGGGTAGAGACGCGATCGGATACGAATGTGTACACACGTAGATACGATCTAACAGTTGTGAACAACTGTTTTTCACATATGTATATATATAATACATTTATGTTATATTGATTGAATTATTGAACTATTTATTTGAAATTATTAAAAAAAAAATATTTTTCGATATTTTTATGATAGTCGAAGATACGGTCTTGTTAAACAATCATACAATAAGAGTGCAATTTGATCAAAATTTTTATTTAAATACGTCATATTTGATTGAAACTATTTAATAAAAAATCTTCACTAAGAATTAATTTCAATATTCAGTTCTTTGATAATTGTCTTTTGAAGATATCGATAGTTTTTTGCAATTCTGTCAAATGTAAATAAAACTTATTCATTCAACAATCAACATTAATTCCAATATCGCAATGCAAATAACATATTATTAATATTGAAAAAAAGAGATCCTAAGAATAATTTTATTTTTCTAGAATTGAATATTATTTTTCCATCAAAGAAACGAATGGACGCCATACTGCGGTGAGTTTTTTTTTTTTTTCAAATATAAGGAAAGCTCGGAAGGTTCACTACTCCAGATATATAATATACGCTGGAAAGGGCTTTTGGGCGATTATTCCCGTCACGCGGTCCCTTTCGAAATAACCTTTTCGTTGTGGGATAGCGTTCGTTTTTCGAAAAGCGCGCCAACAACGAACGGGTTAATCTTCCGACGCATTCAAATTCGCCACGCGAACTAGCGATGAATCCGAAGCCATTGTCTTGGTATGATCAATACTTTTGTGGACAGGATAGTATTTTGGATTAGATTTTTTTTTTAATTTTCATATATCCAGTCAGAAATTTCGACGCGATCTGTACATTAATGTATGTAAATCTAAGTTTGTTGAATAATGTATTTGGTAGATAAAAAACTTTTTTTATTTTTCATGGGATTAAAATTTCACTGTTCAAATTTAATTTAATTCAATTTATGGGTATTTTGTAGTATAAATACAACTATTCGTATGTAAACCACTATGTTGGAAGACTGAAAAATAGTATATTATTCCCCATAATGACGACATTTCTGAGTATCATTTTTTATATAGAAACGTAATTTACTTTTGCTTCGTTTTCTTTTTCTATACTTTTATTCGTAACACTAAAAATGAAACTATATAAGTTATAGTCGGTGTAAACACCATGAATATCAAACAGGAAAAACTTTCTTCGTACTCGAACGTTAAAATTGACGTACAGTCAAAGTTGTTCAAGTTAAAGTATCGCCGTAAAAATTTTATTCATTGACAAATTTCCTACCATAATATCGTTACAAAAACTTATACGTACATTTTTCCGTATGAAATATATTAGAAAGACGAGAATACGTAAACATGCTTACGCCAACGACATTTTTTTCGAACCATTTGTATAAATAGATAGCCGTATTTAAACGAGAACAAAAATGTACGCAGAAAACGATCGATGTGCGGATTTGCATCAGAAACGGAAAAATATTACCCGCCTTCGAACAAAATTTATCTCTCAAATATATTATACGCACAGAAAAGGAAAACCCCGAGTAAGAGCCATAGCCTCCGTGAAAGTGAAAACTTGATAAATTTTATTGGGGTCTCAATCGATCTACTTGATAGTAATTTAATCGTTAAGTACATTATAATATGTATGACATTTATAATATAATAAAATATGTTACTTAAAATATGAAGTTATACGTTCGTCCCTTGAAATCATTTTGTGCATTGAAAGTCCAGTTGCGGTAAAATATATTAATTATTTGAGTGGTAAAATAATAGACGGTGATTTTTCTACGTTAACCGCGGGTGAAATTTATTTGTATTTCTGCGAAGGACGAAGGTAAAAACCTCTTGTGAAGGCGTACCCGACCCGACCTCTGAAACGTTCGCAAAGTGAATTCATTAGCAAGTTTTCAACTCAGCTTATATTTATTTATCTTGGTATAGAGGAACAGCACCAGGTATCTAAACAGATAGGGGAAGCGAAAGGGATGAAGATAAGTGGATATGAAAATTATCCTCTCATTTTTGTACCACATCCACAGAGCTCCTGAAAATTTATTCCTAAAATCCATCAGGTTGCTCAGAAAATTTTATCCAAAACACTAAATCGCACTTGTATATATGGTAACGCATAATAAAAAACGTTTATAAACACATTTAAATGTATCAAAAATATTTATTTTATAATCTCTTATGTAGTTAAATTATTCAAATTCGGATTATAATTTATTTATATCGCATTACTTTCCATATAAACGAATTTTACAAAAATAAATTAAACTATTAATATTCTAAAATATGTGGTTTTGATAAATTCTGTCTCTAACAAATATTACCAACGATTTTAACATAGACGACGATTCTAAGCGCAACCTTTAACTCCTAAGTTTATATTCAAAGTTAATTAAAGAGCCAATTAGTTAGGCATTTCAAATAATATTCGTGCGTTTAATGTTGACCTTTGAGTCACTCATGTTGTGAAAAGCACTCCAGTAGCGTCGTTTTCCCAAGGAAAATTAACACTAATCGAAAATTGTTCAACGAAAATGGCAACTCAACAGATCCTTTGATGTCGACGCCTCGACGATATCGCATGAATGAAAACCTTTAAACTGTACGTGGACAACTTTCTGTGTTCACGTTCTAAATTTGATTCAAAGAATCTTTTCAAGGAATATATATATATATATATACATGTATTATATATACGATTTTATTCACACACTAGTAAATAGATCCGATGTTTATAACATCGGCTGTGGATTTTTTAAGAAACGGAAAACGATAAAATATGAAAACTCGATTGTGTGAACCCGAAATGTGTACCCGATTTGAATAATTAATATTTAATTAATAAAATCAAAAAAGTTTATTTTTTACTGTCGGTTTTCGTACTTTTTATAGAACAGGATAGAACAATGTAAATAGTGTAGCGATTATAGCCGTTATTTTAACGGGAATACAGGCTAAATTGGAATGCATTAGAACTCGCGTAGTTAGTAGGTAATAAGCATCATATAATAGACGTTAACTGTATACGCATAAAGAACATATTAGAATATCTAAAGTCACGAACGTCATTCAAACAGACAGACAGATATCCATGATTATATTGGGGATTGATAATTATTTTACAAAAAATTTACAAATTTGACTTTATATTAAATTGTACGCGTTTGAATCTTCAGCATCCATTATTTTATCGACTTCTTCTAGTTCTTCTTTAAAAAAAAATATATATAATATTTTATAACACCACAGAAAAAAATCACACTTTCCTACTTATAGTTATCTCACTCCACCGGGACATGTCCTATAAGGTCCAATCCTTCGATACGAGGAAATAAATAACGATTTGTGCGGATTTTAATTTTTAACGTTGTCGAGAAACGGCACCGTACGGTTTTCGCAGTCAGCAATCATCATATTTCACACATAAAGCTGCGTAATAAAAGCGCTCTCGCGACTCTGAGCCGGCGCAATAAATCTCCCGAAATCCTCTTAATTTCAGCAGGTTACCAATATCTCTTCTGTACGAGAAAAGAGGATTCATTTCTCCGACAGAGGCGACCTCACACCCGCATTCAGTTTTGTTCGATTGATTTTCAGAAATGTGTTGTCGCTTTCAGATTTTTATGCTCGATTCGAGCCCGAAGCCGAAATTGTGATTTTCGCGCAGAAAGCGGAATTTATTAGCACGAAATCGCTAAAGCCCGAGTATTGCGGAATCAATAAGCTTTTCGATGAATGGTTCGTTTGATTTTCGAGCTTTTGATTTTTAATGTTAATTTGAATTTTTTAGAATATATTTTTTTTCAGGTGTTTTTCTAACATTATTTCTATTTTTTTTATATTTTAACATCAATTTGATTGAAATAAAATGAAATCTCTAATTATTATAAAAATAATCCCAAGCACCAGCATTATCACCAAAAATCCTCCATCCCCCGCATATGGTTCCCAATTAAAATGGCAGCAAAAGAGCCGATCGGGAACCTATTGAACAAAAAAACAACAGAAGGGCGAAAAGATACAGACGAGAGTCCATTGTAAATAATGAGATCAAACCGAAAACACAATAAAAAGGTGAAAATAAAATGGAGAAGCGAATCGATTCGTCCGTTTGACGGGACCGCGTCCCTTAATTCCCTTTTTGTCGCAGTGAACGGACCTACTTACCTACGAGCGAAATTCTTTGACCGGTGGTTCGAAATTTCTGCGAAGAGGACCTCTTTTTGGAGGTATTTTTTTTGTTTTATTTTATTTTTTGCCGTTTTTCGTTCCGGGACCCGTGTCGCTTTGAACGACCCCGTCGGCTTCCCGGACTATTAATTATATTGACTTGTGCCCGACGAGGACAAAAAAAATGGATGAACGTAAAAAGAAACGATCGTTACGAAAGTGGACAATGGATACAAATTTGCGACGATTCGATCGATGTGTTAATTTAAAAAAAAAGAAGAAACATTTAATCATATTAGTTCATTTCATAAAATTTGCGTGAAACATTTTTTAATTTGTAGACTCGATAGATTTTTTAATTTTATGAAAATATATTTTTCGCATAGAAATGAAAAACGAAAATTTTTTTCAAAGACAACAAAGAAGATTACTTCGAATAAAAATAACTCACAAGGATAATATTTCTTCTAACACTTGAATTTTTCGCTTGATTATTGTCATGATAAAAATAAATTGAATTGGTTGACGCTCGTCAGACGAGTGTCAAATAGTGTCAAGTGCTGGTAGATTCTTTGTTCTCACTCTCTGAAATCTTACTGAAAGGATAAGGGGGAAAATAAACAGAAAAGGTGACGTGTAAACATTCATGGAAACATATATACCTTTATACGAAAATAAATAATTTTACGGTACACATTCGTTTCGGTGAAAAAAAGAGAGCGTTATATAAACCTCAAAGAGGAAATCAATTTGACGGAATGAAAAACGTAAAAAAGCTATAAAATATACGTATATCAAAATTTTTCATTGATCTGAAAAAAAGAAAAACGATTCGCACTGCTCTAAATACAGAGAATGCTATTTAGTTTTTCAATACGAGTACGAAAAAAATGCAGTGCATTCAAAAGAACTGCAGGTATTTCAAATGATATATGATGTAGATGACAGCTCGTTATATTTACAAAAAAAAGAGAAAAACGGCACAACCGAGCCTTTCATATATTCCCAATAAAATCGCTTTCGACAGCAATAGAAAAAGTGCCTATTCTGAATTACAATCCTATACAAAATAATGAAAACGTGAACTCACATTGTTGAAAAAATCATCGATTCTCAGAAACGAATATAACAAAAACACTGTATCAAATAACACAATTCAAAATATAATATACACATATATAATACTTCACACAACATCCATAAACAACCAACTTCCAATAACCTCCTGAGCGTGCTTCAGACCAAAACCAGCCCTCACCCTCAACTCAACCACATTGTAAACCGACCAAAATTCAAACTCCACACTACCCATTTTCCCGATAATGCTTTATGCCTAGAACGTGTAGTATGCGTTGTCAATCATCTGGCGTATCTAAACAAAGTGGCCCCGCCGAGTGATACATCAACGCCAGGCCTCCGCCTTTAAAAGGTTAACCCGAAACCGCGGTAAATCTTTACACGGACGAAACATGGGGATTATTTACGGGAATGGGGGGGAGGGTGGAGGGTGCTATGCGTAACCTGGTCAAAGTTTAGGGGTTTGCACGTCGGTGAAAGGGAGCGAAATTTTACTTGAATTCCTTTCTGTAGTGTGTGCGTGATGTATGCAGTTGTTGTTTTTGAAGTTTGAATTGTGGGTTTTTTGGTTGAAAATAGTGTTGTTTTAAACAGTTATTGAATACTTCTCGAAAAAAGAGATAATAGGAGAAAAACTATCAATTGATCCAGTATTATATTTTATTCTGTTAAGAATGATTGATTACTACAAAACACTATTATAAAATTATTTATTTTTTAATATAAAAATATTATTGCATTTTTTTGTATAAAAAATAATCAGACATACTATCATTTTTTACAAAAAAAAGTGTTCGTTACACTCAAAATTGATCATAAGCTTTCATTTACGAGAACCATATAATTTACAATGAGCATAATTGGATTTTTCCCATATTACCGCGCAATATGCAAGCACACTTCAACAAAAAAGCACCACAATAAAAATTAATTGACTCTAACCATTCAAACAACCACAATAATACGAATACCACGCATCGTTACCATAAATATCAAAAATTCGCATCCTCACACAGTAGGTACCCATACAACACAACACACGCCATCCTTTCGACGACGTCCTCGAAAAATCCATTCGAGAATACGATGTATAAAATTAGGAGGCACATGTGTAGTATAATGGATCGTCGGCATTGTGCGGTCCGCTGGTGCTCGCGCTGCCAGCCGAAAAGCCTGAAAATTCCGATTTTTCAGACACATATGTATATACAACTGCCTAGGCAACACTGGCGTATTACATACTTCCCATGCAAATTTTCATGCCTCAATACATATGCGCCGAGACCAAAATACAAATTGAAAATCTTCCCCGACGGTGGAAATTCCCGTTCTCATCTACTTTATCCGCTGAGCATAAAAAGGACCCACCTTTCGGTGAGCTTTTATCCATTTACGAAATAAAATATTCGTAAGTAATGCGGCTGTGTTTCGGCGGAGAATTCATTTAGGATGATTCGATATCCACGTTTCGATTTTTCGTTTTAATAGATTTATTATTATCGGAGCTTTTGTCTGGAGAAATTTCGAAAAGGGTCGTTTTTCGCGCTGAACTTTAAGGACACCGCTTATATTAATCACGCTGAATTATTCATCGAGACAAAATGGTAAATAAAGCAAAGGACCTTTTTTTGTTCTTTTCTTTATTTTCTTTCTCTATCTGTTATATTATAAAAGTGTATGCATATAAAAATAAATAAATATATTTTTTCGTCCGTATAATCCGAAACGAGCTTTTACTCTTTTAAAGCCAGTTGTATTGTTTCAACAGCGATACGATTTTTCTCATTAGCCGCGACTCGTTTGCGCCAAAGATTAAAACCGTTGATATTTTAAGTGATTAATTGAAAACTCGAGTGTTCCGGATTCAATTCTCGCCTTTCGCTTTTCTTCCATATTTTTTGCGACATTTCTATAAATTGGAACAATATGAAATAGAGTTTGCGGGTCAGCAAAACGAATTTTTCAATAATCTGTCATGTGAAGTGAGGTCGTTCTTGGACCGTACAATTTTCTATATAGTCCCACTGAGGCCCATACATTGCCGTCCCTTTACACGTGGATTCGAGCTTTCTCGCCTCTGAATAAATTTATGATCCAGGCAAACTCGACTCGAATACATAAATAAATCGACTACGCAATCTCACCCCCATAAGAGCACACCATCGCAAAAGAATACTGTGGCTCGAATATAAGTTAGATCCATTTCTAGACAAACACAGGTGTACCTTAATTGAAATAAGTCGATTTTCGACTTCGCAAGAAAGCTCCCCTGTTTACTCTACCTAGCTTTATGTTTAAGGGAGGTTCGATTGTGTTTGCTCCTTTGTTGGATAACTGGATTGAATGCCTCTACAGGCGCCTGAACAGTGTCAACAGAGTAAATCAAACTTATGCTTTCCGACGGAATTTGTTCACTTCGTACTATACTCGTATACATGTACATAGGGGCGAGAGGAAACGAAAGCAGCGCTCGTGTAATTGTTTCGAATTTTGCGCGCGTGCGCTATTTTTAACGTTTCCGTTCACGCGGAGGAAAATATAAGTTTACAAACTGAAAACGTGGCAAAAAAATGTCACGAAAAAGACCCCTTCCCTGCCTCGAGCTAATCAAAAGTTTCCGCGGGGTAATCACAATAAATAACGTTATCTGAGTTCGCAGGCACACAACTCTAACAAATATAAATTTACTTTTGACCGTCGTCTCCTTATCGCAACGCCGTTTTGTATGGAGAGCGACGCGCGTTTTTCTTTATTTACGACATTCATTTTTTATATAATTTTTTTTCTTCTGCGGTATACATTTTCCTGCACTCTTATTTGGACCATACAGTTTTTCGCTTCTATAAGAACGAAAGATGATATTTCAAATTCGTATCGAAATGAAACGGTCTATCGCGTACCAGATATTAATCATTATAACAAAAAGCAAAACCATATTCTCCGTTTCTTTTTTTATTTAACTATATACATATTTAAGTTTATATATTTTTTTTAGAAAAAATAGTATTTTACGAAAAATTTTGATTTCGAGTTGATTTTTCTGTAATTTTTTTCGAAATTAATTTTCCACAATTTTTTTTGACGATATCCAAATTATTTTATGTAATAAACTCTTCAATCGTTTATTTTTTACTGAAAAGATTGTATTCTTTGATGAATAATATAAACAAGTATACGATTATGATAAATTTTAACGATAAAAAAATGAATAAGATACGAATTGTAAATATTTCCCGGCCATTATAATGGTTTCGTTTCGTATAAATCGGCAATCAAATATATTACGTTATTCCTACATTTGTTCCAATATTACAGAACATTTCAGCTATCGACCTATCATTTTTAATTGAGCGTTTTTGAATAATTCATCTGGAGAAAGTATGATGGCGCTCTTTGTGGCGCCATTAAATTCGGTGCGCGATTATACCGGAGCGACTTGATTGAATTTTTCATAAATCTCCTCGGGCGGGTCCTTCGCAGTTTCCTCGTTTTATTCTATTCCCTAGAGATGATAAAACGAAAAAATATATATAATAAAATACAGAAAAACCATCGTTAAATCCTTTCCCCGAGACGGAAGAGAGTTCGTCGCGTTAAAAATTATTAAATATGTGCCCTTCGAAACGGTACAAATTTACGGCCTAAAATCCCTTGAAATGGTGGCAATAAATATTCTTTGCGATTCGCAAATATTAGTCGGTCGAATATCTTGTTTTGTATGGTGGGTGGAGGTGTTTTGTGGGTGGTAGATATCGCGCAGGTTAAACGGAAAACTTATGAATAAATTCCTCCGATGGCCTCCAACTCGGTTGTGCGATGATTTATATTCGAGTGATATATGGCATGGGTCACCAACCCAGCTTACAGAGCTTTCTTAATGTATAGAGGGTAGGAATGCTGAAAATTCTCTACTTTCATTAATATAGAAGGCTGGAATTATGAAGATTATCACTGCGTGATGTATGTGCATTTTCTTCATGGAAGGAATTCAAATGCATTCCGATTTAATTTATCAAATTTGATTTATTAATGTGTTATGAGAAAATTTTTTATTCAAAATTCATACTAAAATTATATTTGTATGCGTTTTGTGAGTCGCGATAGTTTTTTATTTTCTATTTCTCATCTAATTATAAATATTTTTCAAACTTGTTCCTTAACAGAATTTGATCAATTTATATAGCCAATAAATGCTTTGTTTTAATTACATCATAGAATATCATAAAAGAGAACTTTACTTCAAGTAATCTCAAATACATTAAATATTTTCTTTAATGGGTTTTCTTTAATCCGAATTGAAAATGTTTTCAAAATCGTTTATCTTCTTTGAACTCAATATAAAATAATATATAAATTGAGGAAAAGGCTATTCTGTTCTTTGACCTAATTTTAATTACGTAGAAATGATTATTATTATCGTTGCATTAATTTTAGAACCACTTTAATTAAATGTGGGCGCTGTTTTAACCATCGCCGTTATTTTGAAACAAAATAATTGAATTTTTCGGTGAATATAATATAAAAAATTGCATAACACAAAAAAAGTGTCTTCCCGTAAATCCGAGCAGAATTCACATTAAAAATTTTTGACCAACATATCAAAATGGTATAATACATGGAGTGTTTTCCTCCAGACCTCAAAGGGCATTATTTAAAAGCACTCCCAGTTTATATATAGAGTTGCTCGTATTTTTGCATTATGTAAATGTTTGAGTCTTGCCATCATTTTCCGGACATTTTTTTTCATTATTTTCAATCATTACTTTTTCTTATCGATGCGGAGCAATAATAAAAATTTGATTGGAATTACTTGAGCTCTGAAATGGAAGCGGGAGAGCTTTCATTTCCGATTCGAGTGTTACAGTGGATACGACCGCAACGTTTGTAATATCCGTTATTGTATTGATTTATTGGTATTATTGGAGCTTAAGGTTTCGCTTAGCATTATGTTAGAGCAATATTAACGAGTAACTCGATATCAGCATCGAATCAGAAAAAAAATTGAACAGGCACAAATTTCAGTTTTACAGAAAAATTTTAAATTAACGTTTTCAACAAAAACGAGAATCATATTTTTGTTTAAATATTCACATAAATTTGAATCTCACATAGTGAGATAGATTAATTTTCATATTTCCATAGTACTGTAAAATCTTTGTTATTTCTATATAAATTAAAATTATGCGTGCCCAGTAATCAATTCAGAAACAGCTTATTATACTTTGACCTTTCCATAAAATGTAGTGATAGAGCCGTATTTGGGATCACAAGTAGCTGAGAAAAAATTGACAAAACCGCGATAGCAATTCGCAAATCGCCTAGATACCCATCTATACGTTGCGGGATAAATCAAGAGCGGCATAGTAAATGTGGACAGAGAAGCGACCAATACCGGAATATTTTTGCATAAATGCATGCTGAAAAGTCACCAGCTGAATTTCAACCCAACGCACAAATGAAGCGAAAATGTTTTTCGGGTGAATTCGTCCCAAAATATATAATATCTGGACGCGTGGGAGTGCCCAAGTTTTATTTTTTAGCCTATATAATATGTTTAAAATAACCATCGTATGTTTGAAAATAATTCGTGTGAATCCACATAACGAATATCGTTGTGCACACATGATTTTATTTCAATATTGAATAGAGGGTTTTCCCTTGAAACGAATTTGTTCGATTTTCACGCCCCCGACAACGAATCGTCCAGAAAACCTTCTGAAACGTGTGAGGAAGAGCGAAAAATTCGAGCATATTAACTTCGCTGAAAACAACCCCAACGTTCACAGAATGGAAAAATAAGTATAGTAAAATAAAATAAAAAAGAGCGAGAGATGAAAGGAAAAACATCCCTTAAGCCGTCCAATAAGCCAACGCTCCAACGGGCAAGGGAAGCCCAAGATTGACTTTATCTGAGCGCACTTCGCTCGCTTAATCCAATTCGTATCCATCGGTTTATTTATATAAAAAATATAATACATCGAAAAATTACATTATTCGATACAAATTACATTTTTTGCACCGAAAAATTCCGATTTAATGGATTTTTAAGAGGAAGACTATTTTTTATATATTATATACAAAAATTTATGACAAATATTTTTAAATTTTTTTATTCGATTATTATCATTTTAGTATATATTATATTATTTAATATTATACTACCCATAATGAAGTACCAAATTTATTTTTAAATACAATCGAATATATTGTTTTATAATTTTCGACGAAAACTACCTCAAAGTTCATGTAAATTTCCATTTTTTTATTATTTATTTGTTTTAATAATATGCTGATTATATTTCATTACCAAAAAAAAATTGAATCAGACAAATTTAAAACCTTAACAATCCAACACAAAAACATTATTTATTACGAAGAAAATACGTACGAAAAAACGTCAACATACTCATATTAAATATGACCCTTCCTATTTATTTCTTTCAACCCAATTCTGCCATACGAACCGCATACACAAACACTTAACTAATTTCGCACAAAACGAGAACGCTACCCAACAAAAGTCACACAACACACAAAAACCTCCCCTTATATATTAGTGCGTCGCGCGGACACGTTTATTTTTCCCCGACCGTAGTTTTTCCCGGGGAAAGGCGGGCGTCGCTCGAATTTCCCAACGCCGGTCACTTTCCGGGATAAGCCCGAGACGCATTTCCCGCGGGACCGGGACCCCCATTCTGGCTTTTTCGCATCCTTATGGCATAAAAACCGAGCCGGGCTCGTATTTTGGTGGTTTTAAGCGCACGTATCGATTCCGACGAGAGAAAAGCCCCGCAAAGTCTAGTGCGACCTGTGAATAATTGAAAGTGCCTTTCCACCTAGCGTCCATTTGATAAGGGTCCACCGGTTTTGTATAATTCATGCGACGACATAATTAAAGCGTATAAGCGCAACGTGACGTTTTCGCCCGAAACGAAAATATACAGCCTCGCCTTTGTGTTTAGTTTGATATTATTTATATGATATATATAATAAATAGTGGGCGATAGAGCGTGGACGCGGGGGTTTTTAGTATGCCGGAGTTTTTATCGATGTTTTTTCGTGAAAGCGTATTCAATTTATATTATTGGATAATATACAAATATTTTATGTAACTAATTTAACTAAATCAAAATTATCAATAATCAAAAATACACTGATATAAAAAAAATCAAATTTTATATTTCTCTTTTTATGCTTCTTCGATTTAATTAAACTCTTCAATATTTGAAAATTTATTGAATCATTTATCATTAATGATCCATAAAAAGAATACTTTACTTTCATTCTTATATTTCATGAAATCTTTGTGATTTTTCCTATAACTGAAATATAACATTTTATTTAGTACATTCGAAATGTTTCGATGCGAAAATAATATTTCTTACAAATCACAAGCGAATATAAGATCAATCAATCACAATCTAAATATGAATACGTGTATTATATAATAACACACAATTGCATTTATTACGATCAATACAAACATATTACCCACTTACGTAATGCGTTACCATTGTGGTGGATTTTCTTTGTGTTTTTACCTCGAAACGAAACTCGAGTGTACACACAGAAAATATAATATAGAATATCTAATATTAGCGAACTGCGGCAAAGTAGCACGGCCATGAATCAAATTTATAACCATTTTTACAAGACGGAGAAACGCGAGGGTTGAACGTTTCAGACAAACAGTGGTTTTCATCTGGCGGTCGTAAATCGCACTCGTTTGCCACAAAGATGCGAACAGATTTATTTTTCTATTTTACTCATTTCTTGTCGCGATGACCTAGATACTGTTATATTAACGCAAATGAGTATCGAAAACTTTGTTCGATCAAATTTGAATCATCTTATTTGAAAAATCTTTTCAATCTTGAAACTGTCGGAAAAGAATTTATTAAATTTTCATTTAAGTTTCGTGAAGGAGTGTGTAAATTTTTTCGAAACGTGAAAACTTGGCTAGTTTGGGGATTTCGTATTTCACAAAACGCGTTGTATTATATATTTCTTTTTTTGTGCGGGGTGAGTGAAAAAAGGAAGCCTCCTTTCGGGTAGACTACCCTAATCTCCTTCTCATGGACCGCCTATAACAATGGGATCAGTTTTATCAACAGGCCCATTGAATAGGAACCAGCGGTCGTTTTTGGCCTGAAATATGCCAAAAGATATTTTTCCCCTTGAAATTTTCTGCAGCTGTATGCCAATAAAGCTGCGTGAACAACCGTATAAAAGTGTGTCGGCGTTTCCTACATACTTTTTTATGTACATTCGCATTTTCATCCCTATGAACCAAGCGGTACCTTCTAAGTGCGCCTGATAACTTGAGTACCACGCGATGGCTAAAGCTCTTTTTTTGTAAAACGCAAAAAAATTGTTCATTCGCATAGTGGGTGATTTATATTTTTTCGTGCTTTTCGTCATAAAAGAGAGTAGTTCCATCAAAATAATATTCGCGCTCGGTTTCTGAAATTTTTCCATGTAAATATTTTAGCGAATAATTAAGAAAATAATGAAAATTAATCTTAACATTGTTAATTTGAACAAATGACGATAGAGCACACGAGCGAAAGACAAAAGCGTTGCTAAGTCGATAAATTTACTCGACGACACACTTCCAACGGCCATAAAGCTCGCATTTGATAAATAGTCACCAATTAACCGTCGCAAATGCGGGTTCTGAACTAATTTAACAACGCACACACACACACACACACGAACGCTATCAGGTGTTGCAAACGCTAAAACATAACTTGCGATAACTAGTGCATACTGAACGAAATTACCACCCGCAGTGAACGTCTCAAATCGTTTTTCCTCACATGCGAAAACTCGTCAAATGCCAAACTTCGACACGAAATTTGCCACACAGAAGGTATGCAAGACTCCAATAAAACTTACAACGTCGAACACATACACTATGTGGGAACTTGTTAAAACTTGCCTCGAATTTGCTAGCTTTGCGCTTTTGTGCAAGTTGGCCAACGAAAAGTTCACGCTTTCGCAATAGGCTGACATCGGTCATAAATTACGTAAAACTAGTATATAGGCCCGATGTTAATAACATCTGGATGTGTATATGTTCATTTTAAAGTCGATGCCCGTACCCGATTTGAATATTTAATTATATTTAATTTGTTTTATTTTATTTAAATTATTTATATTTATTAGAGAAATCTATCGTGCTTTACAAAAATTAATTAATTAATTATTGAATTATTTTAATTATTTAAATTTATTAGTGACATCTATCGTGCTTTTTAAGAATTAATTAATTTTATGCACGATATAATAAACGTTAGGTTTATACGCATAAAGACTATATTAGAATATCTATAATAATTTTATAGTATATATTTAAGAAAAAGACAAATGTAAACTGCCGTTAAGTGCCGAGATTTTGTCGCCGGCTTCGTGAGCAGGAGGACGAACGTTCAAATCCCGACGGAGACTGCGATTTTTTAATTAGAAATAATAATTGTATTGGCGTCATTTTAAAGTCGCGAGCGTCATTTAAACACACACACAGACACACACGCAGAAATCCATGATTATATATAGGGGATCGCAATCGCAATTTGGCGTTTTGCGCTTTCGTCAAGAGCGTATCCGCGTTTGGAAATGTATGGAGCGTTATGGCGTCGGTTGGGGAGGATGGTTGTTCGAATAATGGTCGCGGATCGATTTGTATGCAAAACCCGTTGTTTGATGATTCCGGGTGTATGTGTGCGTTGAAAGCTCGGCGAGACGAGACCGCAATTTAAAGCTGTGTATTATGTGATGGTATCTGTATTATTTGTTTTATTCGATAGGTACTATCGTGCGATGTTGTTGAATGTTTTAGTTCTGCGAGATTTACATGCGAAATGTTTGTTTAATGTTTTAACGGTTGAAAACTAAATCAAATTTGAAATTATTATTTTTTTAATATAAGGTGGCATCGCTTTAGCCAGTTTTAAATTTCCCATCATTTGTTTAATATTTAAGGTGACGACCCTGATTTTTGATATTTGTAATTTGAAGATTTTGAAATTTTCATAAATGGATCACTTTATGAAAGATTAACGTACCGTTATTGTTAAAAAATGTTACAAACATGGCGAGTGTTTTGCGAAGACTCACTCATTGAGTAGAACTTTTGGTTTCTATTGTACACTTTTGATCTAAAATTATTTTCATCAAAATTTCATTTCATATTTCACTCTTACAAGGAGAGGGCCAGGACTAGTCACCTTAGATTCCAATGGAAATTAGCATAACGATAGTTTACCCATACAGTATTAACATGCCAAAATATAATATTAGAGCGCCATAGCCAGCCATTGTTCTAAAAAAAGCCTTTGAAGTTTCGATAGTGCTTAGTGGCCCTCTCCTTGTTAGATAATTTCCATGATTATATAAATATAAACATCCAACAATTGGGGCAAAATCTCATCTAAAAAATCAATCCCATGCATTCACAAAAACTTCCAAAAAGATACGAATCAATTCCAAACAACGTACAACATTCATGCACCGAAAACAATCCACCTCCAACAAACCCTCCCTACAAGATTTATCTACCCCTCTCCATCCCTAACCATTCTTCAAGCGTTCAATGAAGTGTCGCCGACTTCAGCCCTTTTTGTCTTCTCACCTTGTTTTCATTTAGACGCGCACTCCGAGGTGATAAAACGCCTAAGGAGCTGCGGGCACGTGACGCCATTTGTCTCCGTATTTTTCGTTTAATCTCGCGCCGGAGATAACGACCTACGAACAGTTTAACCGGCGCATTATTAAGCCCGGCCATAATAAATGTATGGTAAAAATTGTACGTGAAATTGCCGTGTTTGTGTAATGCGCGCTCGCGTCCCGTTCGTAACGACGGTTCATATTTCATACGGCTGAAGATGGCACCGGGTGGATTACCGTAACGTCGACATTATGTGCTGACATGGAAAAAAATATGCTGAAGCGAGGTCGTGTCTTGTCGATGTTTAGCGTTATTAAGTGACTGAGGCCGCTATGTGTCGATATGGATGAGTTATCGTGGGTTTTTTTTCGTAACGAAGTCGAACTTTTTTATCTATGTTTGAAAAATGTCAAAGGTTACTTTTATTGATTGGATTTTCACTTTTTTTTTTGAAAAGTATGCGAGATCGTTGGAGCTTATAAGCATAATTTGTTCTTCATGGATTGGATTTAAGTTCAGGAGATTTCAATTTTTTTATATAGTACTAGCGGTAGTATCCGGCGTTGCTCGGGACTTAAATTTTAAATCAAATTATTTTTATAATTTAATTTTTGCGGACCGTCCCATTTTGGGTTCTGGGAAATATGGTTACACTATTTTAATGATATAAAAGCCTTCTCGACAGAAAAATTTTTGTTTTATATTGGTGGGAGAACATTTTTTTGCAGATCAGTTTTTGGGTTCGGGGAAATACGCTCAACCTATTTTATTGATGCTAAAAATCTTCATCACAAAAAATACATGTACATGCCAATTTTCATGGCGATCGGTCTAATAGTGTTGAAGTGAAACGCCAACAAACAAACAAATATATATACAAACATCCATTTATATATATATATAATGTATATATAGATAGTGTATATACTAAAAAAATGTTTAGATGTAAATAAATTCAAGTGATTTTAAAAGATGACATTTTTTAATTTTAATAAACAAAATTTTAAATTAATAAGTTTACAGATTTCCATGTGAATGTCTCTCGTTGCGAGTCATACTTCGTTAATTTTCACTAAGCATATGCAGCTAGCACTAACTAGTTGAAATTCGCACAAAACAAACCTCACAATGAACACAGTAAAAAAGTTAGTTTGGCTTTAGTTAGTCTATGTAGTTTTATGTTTTTAGCCCGACAACTAACGTGTTTCATATAACTTTTGAGACGTTCGCATAAATTTGAATTAATTTATACACTAAAAATATTTATATGCAAACAAAACTTTGTTTTAATAAATATTAAACTTTAACAATTATTAAACGTATATAAATACATATTAAATGAGAATATATCAAATATTTTTTTGACACCGAACATAAAGATTTCAATATTACCATTGCCGTTTACGACACACAAAGCCCCAAACCATATTAAAGCATCAACACACACATACACACTACTAAAACACACATGAACACATGCGGAACCCGCATAACGAATTTCGCCGATTTTATTGCGAATTCGTTTTAAAAGGGTCGAAAGGTTTCATGTAGCACCATAACGCCCGTTATAACGATGAGCCCGTGAAGCGCCCACATACCCGAATTCTACGTTTCGATTTGAGATTTCGGACCCCCGACGACGATCTCACTAAGTGCCGTTAAGGGATGATTCCCTTAAAGTACACGTACTTTAGAGTGTGTGGGTAAATGCGAATGTTTGTGTTAGCACGTGTGAGGAGTTAAGCACCGAAAGACGCATTTTGGCTGAAACATAGTGAGAGTAAAAGTCGTTATTAAGCGTAGTCCTTTGCAAAATATTTTTATGGCATCATTTTTCGACATCATTATCATATGAAATCTATTGTAGAAGAAAAACAGATATAATGTTTTTTTTTTAATTTGAGACATGTATCCACATTTGAATTAAAATGATTTACATAAAGGTAAATTCTGAAAAAAAATTTCAATAAATGGTTTGACGTCAAAAATATTATCATTCAGTTACTGACATTATACTTAATGTTACAAAATTATGATTGTTTTTAGATTGAATGAGGTAAAACAAATAAAAAAGTGTGAATTTCGGATATGTTCACCTCATGTGTAAATAAACGGGTATGTAGGTGTGTGTAAATAGGTATAACAACGCGTCGTGGGTTGTCGAATTAGGGCCAGCCCTTAACGTTTCCAGCATTACCGATTCGCAAGGGCCGACAATCAATTAAACGAAGGGCTTCCGAAACAGAGGGCCGTCGTAAACTTCGAGCATATTCGATAAATTATTTCGTAACCGTGGATATAACGATGGTTGTATGTGGAAGGCCATGGTTTCCTTCATTTGAATCCCTTTACGAAATACGTGCACGTTATTATTCAAATTGATACATCACAAATAAAAAAAGGACAGATTCTACGTTAAAAGTCCAACATAAACCATCTGGAGCAGAACACCTGTCACGGGCATGGCAACGAAACGAACGATTGTACTGTTACATTGCAAACGTACAGCTATTATCAAGATCGCACAATGGTGCAGAAAAATGCCACATTTCGAATATTTTCATGGCGTGGCGGGAAAACTCATTAGCGGGAGCCGTTTTTCCGGAACGAGGAACTCTTTGTTTTTCAGCGCCTTCGCACGACCAAACGTTTTCGCTGTGGAAGTGTAAAGTTCAGAAATTACGAGAGACGCCATTGCGTTGTCGGAAAATCGGAGAAAAGCGAGGAAAAGCTTTTAATTACGTTCGGTCGGGACGCTTTTAGCTGATGAAAAACTTGTCAAAATGTATTGTGCGTAGGCTTGTTAGTGCGGATTCGATTCGCAGATATGAGCATGTTCATTCGGTTTGATGATTTGGCGTTTTATACTCGTTATAAAATAAATTGATTTGGATTATTTTCGAAAATCTATAGGGAATGATATATATTTTATACTGTCTTAGTGTGTGACCTAATAATTGGCTTGGAAATAGTATAAGTCTAATTAAAATATAATACAAACATTTTGTTTTTCATCAATGACTCAAATGATTACATGCTTTTAATTTTTTTCTGATTATATAAATTTTAAAAACATTAAATTGATCGTTTTTCATATTTTTAACAATTATAAAGATGGTTGATTTCCCTCGGTGAACTGCATGAATATCCTTGCAATGTATGTGAAACGAACTAGTTTATAGTTTTATAAACTTTACGGTCGTTTTGTTTTCTTTGAATTTCTCAACCGAAGACGGTTACCTTGGCCAAGTAGTTGTCGTTGTTGTTTTGTTGTTGTTCTTGTTATTTGACTCGAGGGAAACGCTCCTCAAGCATGTTTATATCGCCCGTAGGACGACTGCTGCTATTCGGAAGCAACTTTTCGTTCTATGCCTACAGAATAAAATTTACTACGCATTATGACGTCATCGCCTACACTTGAAACTATTAAATTAAATAAATTTATAGTACAGCGAATACAACCATTTTCAACCCGGAACTTTCGAAAAACTTCTCTTTTATTATATACAACTCATATTTTCCAAACGATACGAAATAAGAACAAATAATTTACAACAATTTAAAATATTAAAAATCTCGAAACCTTACAATAAGAAAACGATAACGAAACACCTGTTTTTTCAATTCAAAAGTGTCACAGGCGCATCCGTTCCCGCGGGATTTACGGTGCGAAATTTCCGCGACGATTCCGACGCGTGCCCAATCTGTCCGGGATCTATATACGACACGTGACGATTTTCCCTTTGTTCAATCAGGGCACGTCATAATTAAACGCGTCTGAGGCCAGATTTAACTTTGGTAACGGTAAGCCTCCCGGAGGAATACGTGCTCGCACAACCTCGAGTGGCTAACGAGCTTTCGCCTTCGAACTTTCGCCTGGATAATTTACTTAAAGAAAAAAAATACTGTATATAATAATACGTGCTTCGATCTTTTGATTGATAATTTGTGGTTAATTAGTGAAGTAAGACATTTGAGATGTTGTGAAAACTATTTTATGTATAGTATAAATGTATTATTGTTTTAAGTATTGAATATGCTTTTATTCCGCAAAAACACATGGCTACAAAACTAATTAATACTTATATTGAAAAAATAAATATTAACATCAAAAAAATATTTTGAATAAATAATTCTTAAAAAATAAAATGAAATCTGAATGTAATATTCATTATATAATATCTCTTAATTGAATTTCATAAATTTCGTGTCTTGGGAAAATCGTTTTTTATGTGTTATTTTATTGAATAAGTTGGAAAATAAGTGTTTCAATCGATTATCGTAATATAAGGAAATTTTCGTTCTTTGCAATTAGTGGGCGTTTGTTCGAATTTTTTTGATGGTGGGGTCGTAGGATTAAACCGGCGCCAATCAATCAATTCACGGGATAAGAAAATATATTTTTGCTCGCTTTGTACAAATGACTCACTAATGGAATCTATTCAAGTAGAATGCTTTTTATATTAAAAGTAATCAATTTTATGCGATTTTTTTTAACGGCGCGTTTCACTTACGTGAACACTTTTACGCACAGAACCCGTAACCTTTTAATACGAAAAAAATCAATTTATTTAACATCATATAACTTTGATAAAATACTAGATTCTAATTTTCTTAAATAGCCTTTGACGTCATAATTTATTGAATTCGATTTCGGCATTTCGAACAATGAGAAAATCAAAAGGAACAAGCCAAAAATCGCGTTAATTTGTTTTGCTGAAAAGATTGAATCGCCACCGAAGTTTTTGCTTAATTGCATTAGTCATGGAAGACTTGGAAGTGCGACTCGGACTCGAACCAGAGTTCCGGTCTTCGGGTTCGCAATGTCCGCAAAAGCCTCCTTGTGAAATTAACGAGAAAGTCAACAGTGTGTGAAGGCAATAAGAAATGTGGAAAATATAATGCGGAGGTGGAAAAACGTCTGACGTGGAGCGAAATTTCCACGAAGGCTTTCACGGTTAATTTGAACCGTTCCTAATTAACAATTTCGCAGAGTTCTCTCGCTCTGTGTCTCTGTCGCTTTTTATGTTTTCGGCTGGTGTCGGTGTTTTGCCTTTCAGATGGGTTCTGTCCTTCTGAATTAATGATTTGTTTTATATTGCCCGAAATTAAGTTAGTCCGAGTTTTAGTATTTCGAGTAAACTTTCGTGATTTTGTTAAAAGGTGAAAAATGTTTTATGTATACGCGGTTTGAATAAATAAATGCATAGATTACGTTTATAAAACACTGCCTTACAGTCCGTTAATTAAAATTTAAATATTTAATACACGTTTTACAATGCTTCCGCTTATATTATAAACATTTCAATTTGATTTCTATCCAACATCCGTTGATCCGATTCGAATAATACAATTTCGTCATCCCCAAAGTGCGCATAGAGACTCGGACCGAATTCAAAATACCAAATAAAAACCGCCAAACGACTATCCATTATACGCAAAAACAAAAAACGTATATAGAACTTAAACGACCAGAAATAAAATTTCCTCCACCGTCGCAGGATTTGGGCCCGAGGATTCTTCGCGCTTAATTGCGCGCAGACAAACACGGCGGCCTCAATATAAATGGAAAACAGTCTTTATCACAAACACTAAACCGACATTTATGAAAACGAATGGCAAACTAATTTCGCATAAGCGGCACGATAATGGTCTCACCCCCATGGCGATGGCGTCCCCTTGATCGTTACGCTAATTGCCGATATTCAAAGGCAACGCTCGCTTTTCAAGATGCCCTTTCGCTTTGAATGTTCTTTTATTTTTTTGTATTGCTTTTATGTTATGGTTTAGTTTCGTGATGTATAAACATAACGTTGCGTACGTGTTTTAATAACGTTCGAGATTGCTTTTGAATCGAATTTATAAATATAACATTTGCGCTTATTGTTCGTTTCGTCGAAATAGCAAATTCCTCGTTTTGAACGTGAAACTTTCTGTCGGAATTATACTCGTAAATCAAATAAACGTTTCATTATTTGTAATTAATTAAAAGAACGGCAACAAAATTAATATAAATCATTTTACTTCACAATTGAAAATAGATTTGATTGAATATATATTTTCATTTTATTTGGATTGAAGGTAGCACCTCAATGGGTTGGGTCACTACCTGTTTGAAAACTATCCGTTTATGCACTCTAGAGAAGCTTTCTCGTTGAAAGATACACCCCCGAAGACAGTTTTAAGCTTTTAAGGCGATTATTTGTCGGCTGAAAGCTCTAGACCTGTTCAAACTTCAGTTTCGCTACGATGGCACGTGTCGACGTTCAGCCGATATCTGACGGACGGGTTTGGAAACGATTCAAAATAGGCTAGACACGATCTAGCCATTATGTTAAAAGTTCCTAGAAAACTTTTGAAAGATTAATTTATCAATTTGTGCTTGTTTATTTTTTTTATAAAAGCGCTTAATTTACGTTGTTTATTTTGATTGCTTGAAAAATTTTCGGCCTTGAAAGTATATTTTCTTCGAACAAACGAAGCATAATAAATAAAACGCAGATACTTTATTCTACCAAAAATACGACATAATTACAATTCACTTGCGGAACAGGGAAGGGCCAACGCGGAATAGCCCCCACGAGACTTGCGTCGAAAATTAAGACCGTTTCACTGGAAATTCCGCATAAGCGCAACCTCCAACATACAAATACACTTGTACAGGAAAACGAGGAAACTATGGCGATTTCCATTCAAATAATTATACCGAAATGAAGTTTTGACTATTTCGATTCATTTATCGAACCAAAATGGATAATATCTTATGTTTTATGTTAATTGGTGTTATATAAATATTGATGCAAATGTTTTATTTCACCAATTATTATATGTATTTAAGCGATATGAGTACTTGAATCAATAATATGTTATTGACCGAAAACCATCAAATAAAACATTTTTTTATTATTATTTTTTTCACTTTTATTACCAGAAATTTATAATATCACTAGCTGAACCCGGCAGACATTGTCCTGCCAGACTGTAGTATAACAACTTGATATGATCGTATGAATTGCAAAATTAAGGCAAATAAATTCAACAAACAGATCTTTGGCTCTTCGTACTGATTTTTTTTTGTTTCAATGATACAAACACCTTCTCATCAAAAAAATACATATACATACCAATTTTCATAGTGATCAGTCGAACAGTGTTGGAGTGAAACTACGTCTAATATACAAACATTCATTTTTATATATATAGATCAAAATACCTTCTATAGATATACGAAATCAACCGAATTCCCCCTAACGCCTCCACAGCATTATAAATAAGAGACTAAGCATCTTCTGCAATTAACAAACGCGAATCTTGGTAGCAGCAAAACTGTGCGAAAATTTTGTTTGTCAGAACGGCGCATACGCCGCGTTAACGACTCCCGACGATTTTAACGAGTCGTTATAACTTTAATTAGAGACGCGTACGTTTCCCGAACCAGCACCCGGTAGATGGAACAGGGACTCCCAAAGGCGATCCAGGACCAAAGCCCTAAATGCTAAACGGCTCGGCTCGTTTGAATCGCAATGACTCGTTCTTGGCGTAATCGTGTCTTTGATTGTTTCGCTTTGTATAATAAGGTCGTTTATGCCTTTGGATCGTTTGCGCTCTAATTTTCAACGATGGTTCGTTTAAGGTGGTGTTTGCATTGATGATGAATTAGGGGTTCGGGAAAGTCAAACGGCTGTAGAAATTATATAAAAGGAGCTCGTTTAAATTGGGTGTAATTTGAAAAGAATATTGTTTTGATTGCCAGAAAAAATGAACAATTTGAGAAATATGGTTTTGTATTAAAATATATGTATTTATACATAAATAATTTTAGAAACTTAAAAAACATATTTTAACATTATATAACTGTTGAATTTTGAACATTGGAACATTAAAATGTTGTAATATTGTAACACCAGAACATTATATTATTGTTGAATATGTTAACTAGGGTAAGATCCATTTGAATGCAAATATTCTCAAAATTAATTATACAATTTTTTTACATATACCGAATGCAGTCGAATATAAAAATTTATATATTTTCAATTACTTTTGAATATCCAACAAACATATTTTTATTTTAATAATAATAATAAGTAAAATATTCAATTTCGTGAATAACTATGTCAATTTAAACAAATAATTTATTAAATTATCATTTAAAATACCTGTCTTATAAAACACGTGTTGTAAAAACACGGTAGTTCGTGCTTTATTTCTCTAGAATTATTATTTTGAAAATATAAATGCTCACTTTTCAATTTTGATTAAAAAATAAACATTTTTCTATAAATTTCGATTAAAACGAATCGAGAAAACCACACATTCCCTATTCACATCGATTCACAATCACAAAAGGGGCCCTCGAACTCAAATGTCACCCGAACGAACATCAAAAGCACGACACACGCACGTTCCGCGAACCGCAAAACGGCAAATTTTCAAAGCGACCGCAAAGAAGTCGAATTTGTAAACAATCCCTGCCGACAGCGAACAACGAAGAGATGAAATCCTCGCACAAACGCAAATCTGATTACCACCAACTTGATCCGATCAGACGTCGAGTTGAACTTTTGCGAAATTATCGTCGCGCGTCGAAAAGTAAATGGCGGAAAGTTCCGAAGTCGTTAGAAGCGGGACGTTTCGAATGTTGGAATCGGAAAAATTTAACGTTGAGGATGAAAAGTTGTAGAATTTTGAGTCGTTATATAAAAAATCAATTAGCAATTTCCGATCATAATAAAATAATAATGATTTTTTTGTAATAGCCGCCAATTCGAAATCTCATCGTCGAATAAATTTGCGAATGCAAATTGTCTATTATTGATTGGATAAAAAATTTATGTTTCGACGCGCTTTACACAAACAACACAATAAAGCTTCGCATGCATTGTGTTCGAGTATTGGAAGCGAATGCTGAAATATCAATGAAAATTTTGCGCCTTGCGCGATTCAAAAGCGCCCTTTGTGCCATAAAATGGTTGTTTTGCATTTATTAACGGAGCACGCATCGAATCTGTTTTGATGTCTTGATAAGAGCATCCGAAACGATATTCTGCGGCAGTTTAATTCCGCAAAATTGCTCGCAGAACATCTGAATACACCGCCCTCAAAGACGACACCATAAAATATTATTATTATTGTTTGCTATTACGGAGATTGCTAGTGACAGAAGGGAAACGATCTCCTATCAATTAATTTTAAGCTTTTATCGAGTAAATACATTTCTTTATATTATTATAATATTGAATACTGATATGGAAAATGTTTTATATGATTGAGTTCTGAAATACACCTCATCCTCTTTATACACGGTTCAAGGAAGAAGAACCGTATTTTTTTACTTTGACACGGTATAAAAAATGTATTATTATGCTAAAATGGTAAAATTTGGTGTAACTATGATGTAACTATATGTATGTAATTATTAAATTAAAAAATTCAATGTTTTTGGTTGGTTTTATATGGTGAAATTTTTTCATATTCCGCATTTTTTATTATATAAAGTACAAATGTACTTTATATAATAAAAAATTCAATCGCCGATTCGAATCAAATTCAAATACCATCCAAATGGATGGTAGTTCTGACCAAATATACTGATGGAACCTATCTCCAATTTTTATATGATCACCATATATTTTTTATACGGTAGTCTCTTAATGGAAAAAGAGGAATGAGTATATGCCTTGTAAATTATTGAATAAAATCATTCTTCAGTTGATTCAGTATTTAGTTTGCATTGTTTCACTTTAAAACGATTAGAGTATTCAATTTTTTTTATTATTGTAATTATTTTGAATTTATAAGACAAAAATACCACTTAAGATTGCGAAAAAATTACAATATCTATTTCAATATCTAAATTCAAACAACTCATTATTCATAGAACTAGTCTAATTTAAAATAAAATTATTAACCACATTCGATGGTATTTAAAAATATGGGTTTTCATATATTCGATGATTTCGATTCATATGGTAAATAGCGGGACATATTATAATATTTTATAATATATTATATTTCGTATGACTGTATTTTTTTTGAGATTTTTATTTATAATAAAAAAAATTAATCATCCAACCGACCCTCATATAAAAACTCTCGTAATTCGAGGATTCCGTGACAAAGCTGCAGTAATCATATTTGGACAATTGCGTCCGCGCAAAAGGGGTCCGAAATTATTGCGAATGTTTTGTTCCGTTTATTACACGCACTAAGTGTAAAGTTTAGTTTGCAAACAAATTCTATTATATGAAAACACGCACGTGCACAAACTCTAACTTTTATTTAAATCGCCTATTTTTAAAAATAAAAGCTCACATCTCCTCGGGAACACGTGTACGCGTTTTGAGCTTCGCCGATCCGGAACACACGAAAGTGATGTACGAAAGTTGAATAATATTGAAAGTTAGGGAGACGCTAAATTCTGGCATAGGATGGGTTGGGTTCTGAGAAAAAATAAGAGTTCCGAGGATAAAAAAATGAAACTTTTTCGCCGCAATAAAATAGTCCGGGCTCCGGGTCTCCGCAAGGGTACGAAAATTATTATAAGGGGCTCGCGTTCGGTTCAATCGGTCCATAGAAATGTAATAAATGTGTAATTGTAGTTTGCTCGATTTATTCGATTGCTTTTTGGTTCGGTAGAATCTCGTTACAGCGTATAAAAATTCAGCTTTATTGCGTTGTATTAAAAAAATGTTATTTGTAAGATCAGAATTTATTGTTTCAACATATAGACATACGCTTTGTGCGAGTTCTTTTCATGAGTTTTTTTTCAATATTTTATTTATATAAAATATATGATTTCATGTTTATTATATTTTGATATTTAGAAATTAAAAGCCTTGAGTAATAAGAATCCATCGTTAAAAGTTAAAAAACTTTTATACGTGAAAAACTTTGAAAATTAATTCGAAAATTTAACTTTATACATTCATTGACTCAACTACTATTATGAAAATTTTGTTTTTTTCAACTTGAATCAGCATAAATTTCACTTAACTTTTATAAAAAAAAATTCAACGAGAATATCATAGCAACCAAATTTCACCCTTTAGTCTCTATAACGGCGAGTCCGTTCATTAGCTTCCCGCTTATAATAGTACCATTTCACCTATATTTATTCATTTTCAGGTCGAGGTTGAGATGGCGCCGAAAAAGATTACGCACCAAACGATCTGAGAAAGCGGACCAGCACGGCAACGGACTCCATAACGAGTCCGCAGATATAATGAAAAGATAAACAGCCGACGCCAGCGAACACCACCAGCTCGAACTACCCCAAAGCCATCCCTGGCCTCCCGAGCCACCTCAGTCGACACCCGGGGATATAATGGCTTCGAAATCAAATTTAAACCCTAATGCCCGGCGATTGAATTAAGCTCGCCCGGTTCGGCTAACGAGGCCGAAAACGTAGAGCGCCGAGCAAAAATCGAAGATGACTCGCTTTCTAATGACGCTTTCAATTATCGAAGGAGACGCGGAAGTCGATGGGATGTCCATTGTGGAGCTGGGACGATCCGGGGCTAATGGCTTATCGGAAAAATAGCTGGAGAATGGAACGAAATGAACCGTGATGAGATTCGCGCTCCGCTCGTCGACCGAGCGGATTACGTGTCCGAATTAGACTCAAATCGAATTTAAAGAATCGAGAGACATGATGATGCACGAGTCCACATCGGGAGCCAACCCCTCATCCACTTCGTATACCCAACACTCTTTGTACAGGTCAGCTTCTTGCAGCACGAACTCATCGACTTCTTCATCGTCGTGTTGCTTCACGCGCAAAAAAAATACTAAATCTTCTCGAAATCCTAGAGAAGATTCGGTCTTGTGCTGCTGCTGCACTTGTCCGACTCCAACATCTTCGGCATCAGTTCTCACATGTTTGGGAGTGTGCATAATAGTTTTAATATACACTCTGATAGGAGCTTTTGCCTTCATGGCCTTAGAAGGCACTTTTACCACGTACAGAGAGACTGAGACGTCTGTGGCGGCGTCTCAGCCGAATCCCAGCACCACTGAGAATGCGGTCGGCAATGATTTGAGGTCGAAGACAGTTGAAAAGCTGTGGTCCATCACGGAAGACTTGAACATCCTATATAAGGATAATTGGACGCGGCTGGCCGCTCAAGAAGTGATGGAATTCCAAGACACTTTGGTCAAGGCGATGAGAGGAAATTCTGGTGCTAGTTATAGACAAAAGGGTACTTTGACGTATCCTTATGGACAGCAGCATAGATGGTCTTTCTCGTCGAGCTTTTTGTACTCGCTGACTCTCATAACCACAATTGGTAAGTTCATTTAATTTTATTATACTCTTAATTAAAAAAATAATAGTAAAATCATTTAAATTTTGGCAATATTTCAATCGAACTTTCTGATTATTTATACATGTTATTTAAATAAAAATTCGAAATATAATTTTGTATAAAACTTATGCAATATACTCAGATCAATTATCGACAACAACCTTTTTAATCGTAGGATTAGCACCCACGGCACCTAGTTCGATTTGAACCTTCCAAAAACCCCCGAAAACGTTTCGGTTTTCGGTTTTATATCGAATTAGTCCGACTCGGACCGAATGATTAATCGGACCGGCATCGAAGAAGCCCCGATAACAAATGACTTTTGAGATAGAGCTACAATATATCATTGTCGATTGAGCTCGAAGGGCAGGGAGGAGTGGTTTGAGGGCGTGAGGAAGGTAGTAAGAAGGCCCCCAGAAGTCCTCGAAGTTTGGCAATCGAATGAATTCGAGGTTTTCGGTTATATTGCCTTATCCAACGAGTAGAAATGCCTGGAGGTTTAGACGTCTTGCTAGACAGTTGTCGGTTTCGAGGCATTATAGTTAGGGAGGTTTTCAATAATGAGTCAGTTCGGAAACGAATCGAAAGATAAATCTAATTGAAGTCATTAAGTCGATTTATGGTGCTAGTTCTGTGATCGCTTCATAAAACTTTTTGCCTGAATTTTTAAGCTTTTTTATATCCGTATAGAAAATATATCTTTGAAAAAGTTCTTTTACGTAAAGATTGATTCAATATTTTTTTTTTAAATTTACTTTATATTAAATTAATCTAAATCAATTCAAACTATCGTAAAAGTAATTAAGAAAAATTTCAGCACGTATTTTTTTAAATTTTTTTCAACAAACGAAAAAATCTTTGTGGATAATTCTCATGACATGAATTATAAAATATGAAAATAATCAAAGTATAAATGTTAATTTATCTCTAACACCAAACCTCCGCTCAAAAGTTTTATAAGTTACATTTTATAGTAAACTCGCACCCAAAAAACAACATATAAAATTAAACAAAGATCATTTTTCAAGACTTTTGCTCAACATTAAAGACGCGACACGCGTACGCGCAAACTTTTCACAAGACTCAAAATTCATTTTATAAAATTAATTCAGCATTAATTAAAGAGGCTCGTCAAAACTGCTCCGTAATTACCGAACCACCCCAGCCCTTCGTCTGCAAGCCCTTCGTTTTCAATATCCCGTTTTCAGATCCTTCAGTAAAGCTTCGCCGTTCATTTATAATTTATAATACGCACACACATAATGTCGATAAGTACCTAATGCGGGCAATATATATGTATAATATAATATAATATGTACACTGTACATTGACAACGCTGCTTTTGGCGTTAATGGCTTTTGCACTAGGATGAGGGCGCGGTGAAAAAGAAGGGTGAGGTTTTGTGATCTTATCCCGGGAAATCCCGTCTCTACCCGGGAAAATCCCACGAGGCGTCACTCACTTGTCACCGAAAGTCAAACTCTGGTGGCCAACGACAAAACTTTCAAACTCAGCCCAAAGACAAATCCAGCATCAGAGAAGATATAAAAAATAAATATAAACAAAATAACTAATTACATAACTTAAAGTCCCTATAATATTTAAAAAAAATCTATTTAAATTTTACTCCTTTTATTTTATTGAATCAACTTAGTTGGGTCTAAGTTTAAACGAATATACTAAATTTATAATGTTTTGATTTGAAATGCTTAATATACAAATTTTACAATCAAAAAAGTTAAATTTGTTTGAATTTTAATAAAAAATTGACTCATAAGTCATCTGTGTTCCTAATATACATATAAGCTGAAATAGAGATCCCGTGTCAAAAGCATTGGGCTCAACAATTTTTTATTCATGAAGTCTAAAAATGACCGACGCTTTGTGTTACGATTATTTTTTCGTTGTTATTTCTCGTCGTCTACCATAAAGGCTTTTTTTCTTTATTATTCACACGCGGGAAAAGCTGCTTTTCCTAACAAAGAACCATCCATTTTCACCATAATGGAAACACATCAAAAAGCCTACTTTCAACCGCGTTCTATGTAAATTATTCTATTTAAATGTAGAAACATTTCATTTTCATCTAATTCCACCTGCGAGGAACTGGTTCACTATTTGCAAAAAGAAAAAATCGTTTCATCTTCAAGTATGAAGTTCATATCAGAGAATATAACATTTTTTTTTACATAATACCCAATTCTAATAAAATAATATTTTTGAGTAATTTTTTAAAATCAAAATCTATGAATAGTTAATGTTTCGATTTATTCATTTATCATTATTATTATAATTATTTAATTTGTTTGAGAACCTTTTCCATGAATTATAATTCATGAGTTTCCACAGTTTTCGAAAACCAGAAATAGTCTATTGGCCGCGCACACATTC
This sequence comes from Hydropsyche betteni, assembly GCA_028571205.2. Classification (NCBI taxonomy): domain Eukaryota; kingdom Metazoa; phylum Arthropoda; class Insecta; order Trichoptera; family Hydropsychidae; genus Hydropsyche; species Hydropsyche betteni. The sequence goes on along the minus strand of JAOXNN020000050.1, from coordinate 344,600 downwards.
ATTATAACGACATTTTATTACAAACATCAAAAAGTGCTAAATAATACGAAAGGATATTCGTTTTACATTTCAGTTTTTGCGTACACAAAGGCAACAACAAAGCCTCAAACGATCCCTTATAAGACCGTCGGTGGCGAAGACCCAAACAATGTTTTTGCTTTTAAGGGAAAAGCGAAACTGAATAAGCGAAAAAGCGGTTCTTTTGACGTGTATTTGAATTAAAATATTTCGAATTATGGCGCGAATTTTATTGTTGGGCTTCTTAACGTGCGCAAAATATTTTTCGTTTCGTGTTTTTGATTGAACGAGAAAACACTAGATATGAAAATAAACGACGTTCTGAACAAGACGATTCCTGGTGTTTCTACCGAAGGAAATATCTTTTTTCTAGGGTAAATTAAAGTTGTTATCGTATTATGAACATTTCAAGAATTTAAATGTCATATTAACCTGTGTAATATTTTTTTTTATGATAATCGTTTAGAATTTTATACTATTATTATATAATATAAAAGTCAAAACATTTTTAGAAACGTCTTATTTGAAGTTTGAAAGTTTATTTGAAAAATATTTTATTACAAAAGTGTCACCAATTATAAAATCATATATATTTATATTTATATTTATATTTAATTTTATAATACTTTTCACGCTATCGAGGAAAACGTTTGTTCCGATAGAGAGCCTCTGTACATTGAACGTCACTGTCAATTTTAGGGCAACACGAATGATTTTTTTTGATTCCCCACGTTGCATATCGACGATTTTGTGTCACAAACGTCAAGAGCATTGTATTTGGGATTTTTTTATCTATGGCTGTGTGGAAGAACTTTTTTTGTTTTACGTTTGTCGGGCTATTGTGTTAGGCGGAAAACTGTCAACGGACGAACTTTGACTCCGGTCACAGTTGGGCCGCAAAACAAATTTATTTGTTTTTTACTCGTTTTTTTCAATATTTTAAATAATAAAAAGTCAAAAATATATATTCATTACTTTGTTACTATATTTTATTTCAACGTTGCAAACACAAGATTAATTACTCGTTAAAATGAAAGTTAATATTATTTCGTGTCAAATTTCAAATCTATTAAAAGGAATCATTACGGAGACGAAAGCGAATATATTTTATCAAATTAAATTTTCAAGGAAACGATTATTCTTTTTCAAAGTAATTACGCGTCTCGGAAAAAAAGTATTTTTTCCGGCGTAGCTGTAGCCAAATTATTTCTTCCCAGTCTATTTAACGGACAAGACTGATGCGAAAAAAACGGCATTCCTGCGAGTAATTTGTTTTAATTTAAAACACAATTTTGATGCGAATCTCACTAATCACGGCTGCGATATAATTTCTTTCAATATAAGCGATCTCAAAAAAAGCAAAAGGCCACTTTCTCGCACTGAGGTCGATAAATTATTCATACAGGACACGTCATCGTTACGAGTTTATTTCGCGAATTGTATATCTTATTGTAATGCGATAACCTTTGCGCATTTCACGTCTAGTGTGTTTGTGTGTAAATTTTGAGAGATTCCTTTTTGACTTGTATTATTCATTACGGGGGCTTAACACTGCACAAAAGAACGAAAGGCCTTACAAATTTTCCTTTATTTCCATGTTTAAATATTTACTACGTGACTCGGCTTTTTATTTACACAAATACATGCATGCGTGAGTGGACGTATTATAATTTTTTTTCCGAAAAATATTCACGTTTGTATTGTATACGTTTCGACTTTTTTGCAGGATATGTAACGTAAGCGAGAGCGTTCGTGATGATTTATAAATATTTCATGCGCGAAAAAAGTCTACGTAGGCACAAAAGAATCTCGAATCGAAGCAGCACTCGAAAAATCGACAAACTACACAAAAAAAAAACATTTTGAAAATACTATATTATGTATAAGTGCGTGACAGTATCTCTTATTTTTACGACTTTGAAAAACCTTTCTTGACGTTGCGAAATTTTTACATTTTCCGAGTCGTAATTTTCACGATTTCATACATGAAACCACAAAATTCATATTTTTATTTTATAATTTCAAAAAATGTTTTTTTTTGTAATATTTCTATTTCAAATTGAAAGAGTTTAAATTTAAATTTTCAAATTAAATTATGAATGTTCCAGTTTTAAGTTCTTTGCGCAAAATCTGCACTTTACACAATAAAGCACATTACGAATCGCTGTCACTCGTATCTGAAGTTTAAAAACGCTTTCAGCGGTTGAGTGAAAATGCACTGAAACGTTTCCTGAAATTAGCGAATGACACATGAAAAAAACTTGCGTATTATACACATGTTATACTCTCCTGAAACACAATACTGAAACAGGATTCGTTTTAAGTGAGGGTTCTTAAATGTCTTGAATAATGAATTTTGCACCATTTCGTATGACTAAATTTTCAATGTATATTTTTAAATTTTATATTATAGTTACAAAATATCATGGAAAATTAAAAAGATATATATCTCTCACTTTTAACTTACATTTTTCACATATTTAATACATTCAATATCCATTTAGTCTTTTTTAACTTATTTTACTATCTTCCAAATATCTTTTAAGTATAATTTTTCATTTTTATTATTGCATGGCTAAGTCATTGTCATTCTCAACCTATATTTATTCGATCATTAATTACAGTCATTCATTTTATCTATCTTTTTTTAATTTATTTCACCAATTTCCACATATGGCTAAATACAGTCATCGTACAAATATGACATTGGTAGCTAGGCATTTATTTTATAATAATCGATTATAATATCCGTCACAATTTTAATTACCCTTATCGTCAGCATCATCAACTAATTAATACATTATGTATATATAATATAATGAAAAAATATTTAAATTTTTGATTAAGAAAAGTATTTTCTCCTCCTATATATAAGATTCATCTCATTATAGCGTTGGTTTATTTTACAATTTTATATCAAATTTTAAAAAACCTATCGCAAGATTGAAAACCACCGATCGCTAAGCTCGAAGACCTAAACAAAAACTCAATCCCGCACACTCTGAACAACAATCCTCGAGCTTTTCATCCGACACGAAACAGCCACCAGTGTTTTTGCAACCCTTCGCTTAACGGCCCGCCATTAAATTAATCAGAATCGACCGAAATAAAAATCGCGACGTCTGTCCACCGTACAACACACATATTATATTTATACGCGCAATAAATAATGCCGCGGCTAATGGAAACATCGAAAACCCTTTTATTGCGAGCGGCCTAATTTTATTGCCGAGTTGTAAAAAAAATTGCAGGACCCCCGAAAATTTCATTAGAGGAACAGTCAGCGAGAAATAAATCCGCAATAAAAATGTTTTTACTGATTCGCCCGGTTTTTATGCGCGATCGCCGAATTTATGCGAATATTATTCCGCGCCGACTAATTAACCGGGACGGGTTGTTTCTGAAGCGTTCGAAAAGTGAAAAATTAAATGGGACGGATTGGGGGAACGTTGTCGATGTGCAAATCGCGTGTTTTGTGTTTTTTTTTTTTCGATATTTTCGGGTTGATGGCGATTTTTCGCCGTTGCGTCAACGTTTGGGCAATTCAATTGCAAGCATGGCTAAATTAGATTGTTTCAATTCGTGTACTGTTTTTTTTTTATATGTATTACTTTATTTTGTACATTTATTTCACACGAATCAATGGGTTTATCCTTTATATAATATATATTTTTCTATTTTATCTTTTAAGAGTTCTGTGTAAAACGTTAGTCAATTTCCCACAAAATATCAATAATATGGTGTGAATATATGCATATAATATAATATTTAGCGTATGTGTTTCAATAATATTACTATATTATAAATATTGAAAATTTGGATACAAATAACATCAAAAACTTCATTAAAAAAAATTCTAAGCATAATTTATTTTTTCACTTTTCTATTTGAATGTTATTTATTCATATTATAACTAAAGTGACTAGATATGCTGATATATTGTAATATTATTTAATTCACGGAAAAAAAATAGAGACTATAAATATTACACTATGCCTCAATTTTTAGTTATTATTCGTAAAATTCACTGTAAAAATATTGAAATTTTGAATTTCAAAATACATATATTTGAAAGTATTGAAATTTTTATGTTTATAAAATCTATATTTATCGATTTCTGCAATAATTAAACCTTTTTTTGAAAATTCATGATTTGATTTTGAAATTAAAAATATTTATAGTATTCTATTCATATTTTTAGTATATTATTATATTTAATATCCAGTATGCACTATTATTATATTTTCTATGCACTATTCGACCGCACGCAACAAGAAACTAAACCGTTCCACAGAATAGATTAAAACGTACTTATCTGCGATGCATAAAACAGAATAATCCTTAATTGTACATCCAACCGCTCTAATCCTAGCTTTGGAGTCTATATATAATAACAAATACGGTCATATTTCGAAGTCGTTTTTGCCGGCAACCCGAATCTCCCGCTTTAATACTCCCGCCCTTATTAAGACCAAATGCGACATATGAACGATTATGTTTTAATGAAAACGCACGTGAACATATCAAGTAGGAATTCCATTAGCTCGCGATAGATTGATCAATTTAAAATTCAATTATTTGCGTCGTTCGTCGTTAATCGAAATAAAAACCATTTACATTTCGCGAGTGGAGCGCCTGACGGTGACAGGCTCTCGTCAGAATTGCTCAATTTCCGTTTGATTTTTTTTATGTTTCGTCGGGAAAACCGCAGGTAGGTAATGGTTTTTTGATGATAAATATGTTAAGATTCACATAAAAATAATTACCGAATTCTCATTGTATTTATATAATATGAGCTGTTTTTAGTTTTTATATTTCATCTGTTAATATATTTTTTTTTTATTTGATCATTCAAATATTACGCAAATATATTCAAAAATTGTATTTTTAAAGCGTGTGTGTGTATTAAATTATTTATGAGATTATTTGGGGAATTTTCATCGTTCACAAAGCTTTCGTTGGTGTCGAAATAGCTCTAAAAATAATGTTTCCTTTTCAATCTGTACGTAAAGCTTCAAGAGTCCTGCGGCATTGTTGATAAGAAAAGGTCCCGTGTAAATAATGCGAAGAAAGCCTCAATATCATACCTATTTTCCTATTGACTTTGTGTTCATATCGTTAAAGCGTTTAAATAAATTTTATTATGAAACACACTGCGAAAAAATACTTTTTTTTCTTATTCTTAATGTCTTATTGGATGATATGTGTAAAGTTTTAGTGCATAATAACATAAAATTATATGAACACATTCGGTAGATAGTTTGCATATATGAACTTCCCAAACTTTCATCTTTCCTAGTAAATTAAATAGTTTATCATCTTGTTTTAGACATGAAATCGGTTATATGACATAATAAAGAACTATATAAAAACTCAAACAATATTACAATAATAACTTACACATTAATATTTTTTAATCTTTAATCCCTTAATATACATTAAAAATCAAATTGAATTTATTTATTTAAACGTACATTGAATATATTTTAATGGCATTTATTTAAAGCATTGGTGGCGACGAAAGTACTCAAACATGAAAAAGAAAAAAGTTAAATTTTTCGCATTAAAATGCGAACTTTGAAAAATCAATTTCTCTTTCAGTGTAGTGTGAGGTCGCCTTCCGATGTTCGTTTTAATACGACGAAACACGACGACAAAGTTGCCGACCCATATCTGGCGGAGCTTTTGAATAGACTTTAAGCCCTTACAGGGACCGAGCTTGGATATACAAAAAAAAATCCACGGAAAAACGAGCCTCGGGCGTATAAGGGTGGGTGTGGGAAAAATCACAGTAAAAAGTTTTTGATTTGCCGAGAGGAGGATGACGCGCTCGTTCGCGGAAAATTCTAAGCGGGAAAATCGCCGTGTCAAAGCCTGGGCTATAAATCATGTTTTAATGCATGCTGTATTCAAGGAATACGTGCAAATGAGGAATTGTCGGATTTGATATCGAGGAGGCTTTAATCAAATGTTCGTTATATCCACCAAATAGTCAACGGGTGTTTCATGGGAACCTATGAATAGTTGATTCGCATACTACGCGCTTGATTCGGTTGTTTGAAATCGTTGCATAATAAATACAACGAATTTCATGTGTTTATACGTTATGTCGGCCGATTGAGAAACTTAGACAAAACCTTAATCTTTCACCAAACCCAGGAAATTTAGCGATTGCTTTAGCGAAATTGCTCGACGACATTCTTTCGCTTAGAATTAATAGCGAAACAACCGAAATCGATCGGCTCGTCGGATACTTCGACCTCAACTTGCGAACCGTCCGTAAAGTTTAAATTGCGAAATAAATTACTTTTTCACCGAACACAAAAAAGTGTATACTTCGTTAATCGCTTAAGTGGAAAAGTTTTTTCAAAAGAAAATTTTAATACGAATCATGAAAATTCATACGTACGGCGTTCTTTTTTCAGTTTTCCGCTCAGGAGGAATAAAATTCAATTACGGTCCAACTAAAACGCCACGTCCTCCAGCGTGATCATTAAAGACATTTTCGAATCTGACGACACTTGACGATTTTAATGTTTCTCGGTGGAAACTAATACAATTACATGTTTTCCTGAAAAATAATACATACACATTAATTTGGAGCATACATCAACTGGGGGCGTTTGACCGCCGCCGGATGAAGCCAATACAGGCGGATCAAATTGAATTTCGAACTGGTTGCCTTTTTCATTTTATTTTTTGCACGTTTTTTTGTTGAAAAAAAAATGTCCGAGAAATGGGAATCGTATGGAAACACGTGGCAATATTTTATTTTTAATTCGGGTACGAGACGAATTGAAAATTGGCAAAAGTTGCGAACACGTGTCCGAATCGAATTATTTTTCATCAATCAGGATTGTGTTCAATTTGTATTTTTATTTTTGATATTCGAATGATGAATGTTATTTGATTTGAAAAATTTCAAAAAGCACATGCAATTAATTATTTTATATGTGTATATAAAATGTACTGATAATCAGACTTTCGATGAATAGAAGGATCAATATCCGAAAGAAATTAACGTTACTTCTTCAAACTCAAAGATAGATCGCTTTCCGAAGTGGTATTTCATAATTATTGTTTGAAATTCTATCGATTTATTATATTATATTATTGTATATAATACGAGTACAGTCGTATAACAAATATTTCAAAGAAAGACAAATATTTGTCGTTTATTATAAAGTTATATATTATGCACATATTCGTTAAAAAATATAATATTTTATCAAATTTCCATATCATTTGAAACATTCAGTCATACTACCAATATTAACATTCGAGTCTATGAAGAATTATTGAAAACCTTCAATTTTCGCACACACCGCATATCTTATTCTCTCAGTGGTCAGACTTTTCATCGTTACGATATTAATATACGTTGTTTCACTCTCACATTTCGCAATAAAAATATTTCATACCCACTCGTTCCACTTATGAGTAGCGTGTGTTTGCACGTGCAAAAACAGATTCATTCTGTATGTGACGAGGTGCGCTTTCGTTATTGCAATGCAATCTTCTTTTGCGTTGCGTAATGTCGAGTTTTCGTATAGCGATAAAAGCTCACATTCATATTTTGTTTCATATAGAACATGAGTTGCAGCGTTGCATTTTCAACTGTGATCAAACAAACATACAGATTTGATGTTTCAGTATAAAAGGTTCTTTTATTTTCACATTGCTACTCGATTGAGAAATTCGATATTTTTTTCATATGATCGTAGTTCTTTTCAATATCTTTTCTAGTATTTTTTCAGCAAAAAAATAAAAAATAAACACATGCATTGTACGACAATAACATCTCAATAGAAAAAAATTCACTTCAATTCGACCCAATCCTCGCGATAAATCAAATTCATACGATCCTCATTCACATCAAACACGATTTTTTCCCCGAACGAAAACCGTCCGACCTCGTCGGCAAATATTGACGTAATAAAGTGTTATTTTTCTACTGAAGTCGCCATTTCTTATTAAAAAAAAAAAATACATCGACAACAAAACGAAGACTCGTCTCTTTCTCCCGAAGAGATATTATTTGTATTGCGGCCCACATTCCAGCGAGATACGTACCATTGTAGGCGTGTCTTCAGCCACTTTCAGGGCCCTGAGATCGTTTTCATGTATTCCCCATTTCTCCTCAGTAGATACAGCGTCGTTTTTTCGGGCTCTTGCGTTCCCTTATCACTATGAAATATAGGTTTTCGTGCCGCAGAGTTTTGCCTGACAAATGCTCGTATTATCGCCGGTTGCGAGACACAAAGTGATTCCCCAGCCGAAGGGAAATCATATATTCGTCGCGACGGTACACGCATTTGCGTTTCGAGTCCTCTACGACGTCGTAGCATTGTGTGCCGGTTATATTTTATAATATCGCGTGTGTCTGTAAAATATTTAATACGGATTCTCGTGTGTTCGTTTCGAGCGGGTTCTTAGCGCTATTGTTGAATAATGTTGAGCGGCGTAGTAGTAGTCAAATGATGCGTCGTTCCTTCGAATTGTTCGTGTTCATTGTGTAGCGATTCTGTTGAAAGAAAATCATTGTGCGATGCTCATTATGCGATTACGATATTCATAAGTATCTTCTGATATTAATGATGTGTGCAAAATGTATGAAATCGAAATTACGTTTCAATATTCTCGTTTGTTCAATTTGTAGAATTATATAATTTTATTATATACGTGTACATTCATTTTATTAATAATAATGCGTTCAATCAATTCGAAATAGATAAAACTGTGATAGTTATATCTAAGGATGTTATCACGGGTAAATGACCTAAATAACAGTTCTGGACTTTTTTTTATTTTCGAAGTATTTTATTTAGAAAATATTTTTTGTAAATGCTGGTTTTTGTAAGAGTTCGGTTTTTTTAAAATGTTGTTTTTTTTTTTTTTAGTTTAGGTTATTGATTTCTGGTTTTTATTCAAAATTAAATTTACCGGTAAATTTATAAAAAATAAATACCGGGCTATTGGTAAATGAAAATACGGCAAATCTGAAATTCCTAGTTATAACGTTAATATTATAGAATCACCTTCAATAATCTATCACGATTATTTACATCATCATGTATAATATTCCCTTAATGATAGAGCATACATATACTCGTATACCAAACTATAATATGATAAACAATTAACCACCATATCCGGCTCATGTAACATAGAAAATACGCTTTCCACCTAATTTCGTACGCATCGAAATATTAAATATCCATCACAGAAGAATATATAACCCAACTGTTAAACGTAATCGACGAAACGTCGAAAAATCAAATCTCACGAGCCCTTTGCGGCCGCAAACCCTCGAGACAAGGATTGCCTTTCGTTCATAGTCAATTTGAAAATAATGAAAAAATGGAAAGATCAAAATACGAGAATAAAAAAGGACGAGAAATAAGGAACATCGCCCACTAGGGTCGCTACAGATTTGGTTCATTAGATACGAGTGGCCCAGAACGGGAAAGCTTTGAAGTTTCCATCAAACCTCGGATGAAAGGAGACCCTCCCACCCTATCGGCTGGATCCAGGTCAAACCTACTCGAAGGTCCAAAGGGATAGACCAGGAATGCTCTCGTGTGTTGTATGGCGAATGATATTTTGTGTGTGTTTGTAAAGCTCGTATGTCACTTCGAATTTCGTGCGACTCGTATAACAATTCGCGAAAATTTTCTATGGAGCGTAATAAACCGGGGGGGGGGATGTAGTTTTGGGTCGTTCTTTTCCGTTTCACTGTTTATTTATTTATTTGTATTATCGTTGTGTTTTGATGGCCTTTTGATCTGGCACGATTAATAATCTCGTTTCGGGAAAAGTTTTTTTGGAAATCGATGGTCTAAAAGTGCGGTATGAATTTCTTCTTCTCTTAATGTGCGTTGCTATGAGAAATTCCAATATTATCCACAATAAAGTGGACTTATCCCCTCTTGTATAAAGTAATTCCACAAAGAAAATTCATACGAATACATCTAAGGAAAAATATTTATATATAAGTGTATTATTTTTCTTTCATCCTGCATTTCGGACATAAATACATTCCAATGGTACTTCACACATGGGTTTTCTGATTATTATATAAAATATTATCTTGTAATTGTTCATAATTCTCTAAATAACTAGAATTATTATTGAATATACATATATTTTGAATCAGAATTTTTATTATTATTTCGAAAAAAATAATTGGACATTTACCTTAAATCTTTCAAGCACTTAAATATATGATTTATACCAGCAATAATGTCTACAAACAATGATTATAATCTTTATTTGTTTCTTTTCTTAGACATAAATCCGAATTACGACCATGGCATCGTATTATACTCATACGACTCTGAAAAATCTTCATTTCTCCCAAAGTGCATACGAGTCTGTATTCATAATAACACGCGAAAATCATATCATCCAAGTCATCGTATGTTATGCTCAAAACGTCATTTGTCAAGTTTATTTATTCACAGCATTATAAAAACGTTTCATACTTCGCGTGCGTTTCGCCGCTTTTCCGCCCGCTTTCATTTTCCGAAAATGGGTACATATTTTAAGTCAGAGTTTCATCGCCAAAAGTTAAGTGCGTGTCTGTCTGCTTGGAGAAAAAAGAAAAACGCCGAAAAAAGTTAGGGGAATCGAGGAAAAATGCGAAAATCCCCGCCGAGAATCCGCTAGCGTACTCTGCACGTTGAATCCGAACGATTTTAATCCTACGATTACCAAAAATCACTGGAGGAGCATTGCGAGGCGCTTTAATAAATTTTTGTTCGTTGAATATTTTAAATATTGGAAAAAAATACTTTTTTTCGTATTATAATATAATATATCATATAATATTTCAGCGTGAGTGGATCTTTTTAACCGCGCTTCAAAACCCGTATTTGTTAACGACTTCTTTTCAGACATATCAAAACCGAGATGAAACTAATTTAATGTTTTTTATACGCATTATACTTTCGCTTGATATTATAAAATCAAGAAATCTATTTTGAATGCATATTTGAGTTTTTGCTATATACACTCTTTCCAGAGGAAAATTACGGAGACGTCTTTTTCAAAGACTGACAAAAAATTGATGGATTGCTTTCAAATATCATAGTTTTTTTTTCATGAAAAAAATAAAACTTTAAGTATTTCAGCAAATATTATATTATGACTTTTTTGCAATATCATCAAAATTGATAAGAAATTATAATTCAAAATTTGATTTTTATAAAAAAATTTATATCACAAATAACCTTTTTAATTGAATTAACTCTTATTTTTTCGAATACGAACCTAATTTCATTGAGTAGTCGAATATTTTCAGACTCGCCACACACTGCGACGTTCTTTGACTTTTGCGCAATCTAACCTTTAATAAGTCGCAGTTATATTTCTTTTGTAAGCGATTCCACAAAATTCCTGAACACACCCACCACCCACTACCGAACTTCAGAACTTTCTCAACAGGAAAAGATACAAGACGATGCTTCGGGAGGTCTCCCACGACAGCGAACCAATTATTTTCCTTTTATGTACAAAGGAAAACATGTTTTCAGTAAGCCGCTACTGAAAAAACACAACGCCAAGCTCATCTTTAAATGTAATGGGACATTTTTTTCTTATATAGTTTTCCGCCTTTTGTATTACAATATTATAGCAAGCGTTACATTCCCTAATAAGGGACAACGCGTTTGTACGCAATGCGCTGTACATGTTTGATATCTGCTTTTTTTTATTATTATAACACAATTTTTTTGCGTTTATCGTTGTATGAATATGAGCGTTTTTTCGCTTGTTAGATACGATTCGAAATAGTGATTTCCCAAAAAAGGCACTTGTAAAAACATAAATTCAATTGTACATTTTATCGATGTAATAAATACATTTTTACGATAAACTTCTTTATATTTGAAAAATATGTATCTTTTTAATAATATTTTTTTATTATGTATGTTGTATGAAATAATATACAATTTTTCAATCAATTTACCTTTGATTGAAAAATAATCCGATTAGGAAATGATCGTATTTTATGCTTTTATCGTTCGTATCAAATTAATCATGAAATAAAAAAATTATATTTGGATTTACAACAAGTATCTGTACGTTTTTCATCGGAACACACAAAAGTCTAATGAAAATCCTTTGAGCTTTGTACCTCGTCATTGTCAGCCGTCAAAGGAATACCTACTCTTTGTCGCACTAAATAATCTATCGATTTTAGTGAGAGAACAAAACATCCCGCACGACTGGAGCTACATTCGTTCGAATTCCCTAAACAAAATCAATCGGAATTTTTCACAACGGTCCCGCGCTTTCCTTTTTCGACCTGCGAAAAACGAGGAGAAACGAAACGAAAAATAAATGTGTCCTTTGTGCTCGCCATGTGCGATACGAGCTGCGATGGCACCAAACAGATTGCCGAGCTCATCTGAAGAAAATGGATAAATTTTCTTGAATATCCGAGAAGCGTTGGTGACGCAGTGGCGGAAAATCGCGACTTGCATGCGTGTGCCGTGAGTAATGTTCTCGGCGTGAAAAAAACGCTCTGCGTCTATGTCTTTTTTGTGTTTGTACATTAGTAACGTAAGAAATAATGCAGAAATAATTTAATTATTCTTATATGCAAGATTGTATGGTGTATAATACAATTTAAGGACTTTTTGAAAGTTTTGCTGTTTTCTTTGTGAAGAAACATGAAATAGGCGACTCAATCAAATATAATTATTTTGTTTCTAATTTAAATATTTCAATTCAATCAGTTTTTAGATTCTAGCCACGTTTAAAATCACAAAATTATCGATGTGTTTAACTTTAGCTGTTAGCTAACTTTTCCGAATCTATATTTAATGATTTTTAACATAACATCTACAAATCATCAAGTACTGATCTTATAGTTTTATTAGTTATCAATCATCATTTGTTCAATCATAATATTGCAAGTTCGAAAAATATTTAATAATTTACAAAAAACAAAAAAAAAATTAACTTTTCATTCTTTTATACCATATCGAAAAACTTTCATAATATTTTTTTATTCATTACATTTACCATTGAATTTTTTTTATTTATTCTAAAAAATGCGTATATATTCAATTTCTTATATAAAAACGTCAGATATGTTTAATAAAAATGTTACACAATTTCAAGGCGAAAGAAATACGAACAAACTGTACATAAAATTTCACATGACGGACACAATGGAAAAAATTCTTCGCTATTTTGCGCGAAATAATTTTTTCACAGTCCATATATCAATCCGGGATCGTTCTGTTTCACGCTCACGACCATTTGTCACACTCGCATAATAAATCCCCACACGCTCAAGATATCAGCATAAGTTCATCGGCGCAGTGTCCGGCGAATGTTTCCATTTGAATTATTCTCGTTTTCGGCCCGAGAAGAACGTATTCACGATGCGAGGGACACGCGAGAACGAAAAAATACATACATGTGTGTGTGTATATTAAAAAAAATGGGGAAAACTTTCCCTTTCGTTTTCGCAAATGAGAGTATCTCGCGTGCTTTCCGAAATAAGGACGAAAGACGAAATTTCACACGAGACCGTTCTTTATACGCTCAGTTGTTAATGCGCCTATTTTTCATATAAAAAAATGTTATAGTATACTTATAAAAATAATAATTATCATATTCATAATATAAAAAGACGTATAAAGAATCTAAAAATTGGAATTATATTCTGTATAAAATATTAAATTGAAAAATTTAAAGTATCCAAAATCCGATAAGACTATTTTTTAGTAATGTAAAAAAAAATCTAAAAGTCAATATCAATATATTTATTTATCCCTAAAGATTGATTGAATTTCCATTCGTCAATATATTTAAAGTGTGTGCGGATTTGTTTGAATAAAAATTTAATTTCGGTCATTGAAAGGATCGAAATTCGGGTGGCGTTAATGCCCCGCAGAGGCTTTCAAAAGACAAACATTCGTGTAAACATTTCACGGCCTTAAGCGCGGTCCCTTTTACCCCCACCAACACAAATAAGGGTGCAAAATAAATTGGCAAGCCCCTAAACATAAAAGGTTACAATCAATTCTTCGGCATAGGAAATACAGAAGGGCACAAATAAACGGTGTCCGTGTTGAAAATGTAAATACAGTTCTCAAGGATGAATAGTTTGATGTTACAGAACCAACTTTGTATAGTAATAAGCTCTATTATTATATTTCTATGTTTTGACACGATATATATTATATAAAAAAATTGATATTTATTTTAATCATAATATTTTTTTAATAAATATTCGAGCAAATCATGTAATTGATTATTAAGTTGTACAAACTTTACTCGACAATTTTTGGTATATTTCATTGATTTTTTTCGAATTTTTATATATTTTCATACTACATTCTGAAACACCATATAAAAGAACAAACATAGAGTGCGAAAAGGTTCCGTTCTAACTGTTTGATGATTCGAAATCGCACGCTAACAAAGAGCGAATCGGATAAGCCACGCCGAGTAAATATCACATCGCGCATAAAAACGGCCGTATAAATATTTCACGGACCTTTGAATAATATACTAGTTTGCCTCATCGTCGAACGGTAACCGAAGGATAAAGGAAAATCCTGTCTCTTATCCTGGGACAAACACAGGACTCGATGTTAAACACGGCCTTTTGTGCGGTTGGCTTACTTAGAGTGGGTGGCCCTCGACAACGACTCGATACAAAATTAAAATCGTGCCCTAAAATTCACCAGACCTAAAAATCTTAGTGATCGATGGATTATAGTTTTGTGTGAATTATATATGCTTCTCTTTAAATTTTTTGAATTAATCATGGCGTTAATGCAAAGTTTATCGGGGCTTATAATCAAATATTAAAGTACAATTCAGAACAAAATTTTTATTATGTCATTGCAAGTTTGAACTTTATTGTGAAATAAAGTCAATACAGGGTCTCAGAAACATGCATATACACTTTGAAAGTTCATAACTTTTACAGTTTTTAATATTTTTTTACCAAAGTTAATTTGAAATCAAAATTTACATAAGACATAAATTTTGGATAGAGAAATTTTTCGCAAGAAGTTTCTTAGAAAATTTTAAAGTTTTTTTTTTATTTCATTTAAGTGCAAAAAAACTTGGAACAAATTTTCTCCAAATATATTTATGCAACTTGTTATTTAAATGTGAGGCAGTTTTGAAATAAATAATTTTTTTTGAGATAACCTGTGAACAACACATCAAATGACTGTAAATTTATACATGTGACGGTAAAGAAGCAGTGCTCCATGAACCGAAGCTTAATTTCATAAAAAATTATTAAAGTGAACAGTTTGTAACGTAAAAATTTCATAATTAATTACCAAATGGCATTTAAGCTCAAAAACTAGACTAAAAAAAATTCTTTAATTTTAGACTAAACATCAAACCTTTTCATTTCTATTATGTTAGAAAAATCAAATGTAATTTTCTTTATGATAAAAATTTGGATCTATTTTAGATGTATTATATAAAATTCCAGTATTCTATAAACGTTATAAATCAAAAAAATTGTAATAACCTCCAAAATTGTACAACCCTCTTCTTTAATATGGAGTTTTAAAATTCATCATATCTCAATAAATATCAAAGTTATAATCATATATAGATAGCACCGATATAGAATTAAAATTAATAAAAATAATTTAACTATTAAACTACCATGCATCAAATACTACTTCATTAAACTCCCCATGGGAAGTACATGCACTGAGTTTGCGTCGTATTGAGTTTCACACAGTCGATTCCCAACTCCATCGCACTTGAAAGACTTCACAGACCCAACACACGACAATAACGACGTTGAAATTTCAACAGAAACAACAATACACGGCCAAGAGCGAGCGACGGCAATTGACAACACATTGTGTTGGCGCGAGATGACGTCTCGCTTTATCGATGACCTCTCCTCAATCTTCTCACGCTGAATATAATATAAATGTAATGCCGCGGCAGATGATGAGAATCCGTGATGTATGCCGGGTAATAAACAGTTCTTCGTGATTTATAGCGCCGAATTATTTGTAATGGGCGACCACAATGGTCGGCGAGCCGTCCGCCATCTCCGCGAAACGAGAAAGTGTCATTCAGAGCGAATCTCTCCGTATAATAGAATATATGTAACGAATATATATAAGAGCTCTGTTATACAACGTCCCTCCCATCGCCTGTGTCCCATAAATCAATTATTTCCTCGGGAGACCTTTATTCTCCTCCATTCAGTTACAAAATTTCCGCGTCGCATTGTGAGAAAATATATATTGTGTTCTTTTTGCCGAGAGAGATAGACTCGGTTAACGGACGTGAAAAAGTACGAGTGTGTTTCTATTGTGATAATGGACATTTAGGGGTGTATAGAGAGGTCGAGAAATTAGTGAAACGTTTCGAAAACCATTCTATTCGGGACGTAATATGGCATTATCAGTTGTACTTCTCTATTCGGCTTAGAAGATTTAATAATCTGGGGAAAATTTGATCGATTGATATCATTTGGAATAATTGCATTTCCAAATTATCTTTGAAAATTTTCAATTAAATTTACTTCACTCAATTAATTTTCCAATTATTTTGTTGACAAACAATTCCCGCTTATAAAACTATTAATAAAAACAATTAAAAATAATTGAACTAAATTTTCGATTGAACCGTCGAAATGACGAGACGATATTATGGACGCAATAAATTCGGATCGAATAATGCGAGCCGAAATTTATTATAAATTTTCACAATCTATTAAATAAATCATATTCGTGGAATGGGACAAATGCGGACAGCGAAAGCACACAATGGAAACGGTATTAGCATTATACGGTAGTACATTTCCATTGTGTTGCGATTTGAAAATCGTCGATATGGCCAATTTCGAACGAAACTTTTTACCATGTGATCCGGTAGAATTATGTGATTTGTATTATTATTGCAGTCTCCAAATATCGTAAATTTGAATAAAATAATGCATGTGGAAAATTGACATATTATATATTCTATACGATTTAGTTATTTACAAAGCTCTTTATATTCTCTGCACCGCAACTGATCTGTTGGATTTTAATCTTTAAAATATAATTTCAGTCTATTCAGATACTTTAAGCATTTCTAAGAGAATCGATCAGATTTTTATAATAAACTGAAAAAATATATGAAAACGATAAAAAATAACTTATTTCAAAAAATTATGAGTGTACATTTTCCGAAACTATTTTAAACTCACCTTATTAATATTTTTTTATTATGAAGAATATTTTTATTACTTATATTTTCGAATAAAATTATATTTTCCAAAGTGTATTTTTAAACAAATCATTAATCAAATTAACAAAAAAAAACAAGAGTTGAAATACTTTCAGAGCAAATATTTTCTTAGACAGCATCTATCAGGACCAGAAGACGTCACGCACAAATTTTCAAAAATAGACATTAATATCTTAATATATATACGTTTGGGGAAACCTTTGGTGAACATCTTTGACATTTTCGATACAGAAATAGTAAACACGTCCTAGATCGTGGTCACAGTGTCGTAACTCGGAAATGATCGAGACGCCAACTTGGAAATAAATGATCGACGGTGATTTTACCGCTCCCGAAACTGCGAGATGTCAAATAAAATCATCTTCGATTCCTTGTTCCGGTCGTAAAGTCGGACTCGTTTCCGTGAAAACTTTCGCACAACAAGGTTAAAAAGGCTCGAAATTGGAAAACGTCGATCGCGAGTGGCGATTTAGTGCCGTGTGCGAAAAAGAAGAACTCGTTAACCTTTCGGCGACCGTGCTTCGATAATAAAATAGATTGGACTTCATTGTAACATACAAAGTTTCAGCGTTAAAATTGAGTAGTACTAAATGTCAGAATGGTCCTGAATTGTATTCCATGATAATTCTTTGATCATTAAAATGTTTTGTTTTTAAACGAAAAGTAAATATGGTTTTTGTTGTTCGATATTACCATTTTTTACGAATTACTGTGCATTCTAATTAACTCACGTTACTCGATTACTACACTATAAGTAATTTGCATAATTGGATTGCTACCAAATACAGACAATGCATGTATAAAATTTCTCGCACAATATCAAATCAGACGGTTAAAATTAGCTTTGTGAAATTTCCAAATTAATCCGGCTAATATTTTGCCTGAAATGAAACGCATAATATTATAGATGCAAATTTTGGTATTACGATATATTTGTAAATTCATTCCACCAATTTTTCGAATTATTTTCTCTAGTGTAGTTATGTAGTTTGGTCGAAACTGGGTTCGGGTTGTTTTCGACTTCGAACAATCTCTATATCAAAGACGGAAATAGCTGGGTCTATAGAAATTCAGCCGCATACTTCAAAACGTGAATCGATACTATCTATTCTGGCGTCAAAGCCTACTTCGATGCTTCCAAACTTTGACTAAAACGTACTAGAAAACGTGTATGTACATAAGCATGTCTTGAAATGTCAAAAATATCACGTCAATTTCATAAATTGATACTATTGTATTATAATAAATTCATTTTATCATATCATAAAACTGAGATCGAATCTTACTTAACGCATTCTTCGTAAAATTTATCAACATTTTAAGTCCCCATAATTTTTCAAATTACATCACTTAAAAATAAATTAAAACATGCATCACAACTAAAATTTTTACATCTTAACTGATAAAAAAGGTAAAAACAGTTTACCGCCTAATGAGCGTCAACGACGGCCACTATCGGACCTGTAAATTTTTCCAGAGACGTCTGCTGGAGTCGTTTACAGCTTTTCCAGAGCCATCCAGCATTTTTGTGGCTCGCTAAATTCCTATTTCGCTCATATAATATTTTCCCGTGATTTTATTCGCCTTTCGGGGCGAGAATTCACACGAAGCGCGTCACAGTCGACTGCTTTCAGAATCGCGCTTTATCGCACACGGCACCCTGATACTGGTGCGAAACCTTCTCGTTTTTTTCCGTCTTTTTATTCTAAAAAAAAAACGCGAATACATGTATAAAATGTCCGTTGATGCGTTTGCAGAAGTCTCCCGGTAATTTCAAGCGTGTTCCGCTTTTTGGACGAATGTTGCTTTTGAATGCCGCTCGCTGCTGAGCGACTGAAAATGAAACTCAAAGATTTATTTTTGAAAAATATTTTATATACTTTTATATAAATGAAAATTCATCATATTATATTCATTTTTTTAATAAAAACAGTTTTTACTAACAATTATCAATATTTTTAACAATTAAGTAACATTTTATGTACTTACAAAATTTAATTGTAGATATTTTCATATTAGGAAGTCTCTATGATCTTAACTATGTACAGGTGGTCTAGAAAGTAGTGTGTGATTTATGAAGCGGTAAGCTGAAAGCCTGTAGTCGACCACACGACCAGCCTGAACGTATCGAGATCGCTTGTATGAAAGCTCGGACATAAATTTTGAACGGGTGTTTGTTCTAAGGACGGTAACGATGGTCTCTCTTTACATAATGGACACTATCATAAGTGTAAATCCGGATAACAAAATTGGACTTATATGATGTATTGAGGCTTTTTGATGAGTCAACCTGTATGATAATGATCGATCTTAATTCTTTCATAATTCAATTTTGATAAATAAAACGGAACGTCGAAGTGGTCTGTTAACATACACCGTATTCGTCATCATGAATTTGTCTTCTCAGTTGGAGTAAAAGACCCATATAATTCGATGTTTGCTATACGACTCAGTTTTTGAAACACCTCCAGAAGGGTTTTTCGAGGCTGCAAGTTCGTCCCGTCGACCGGAATAATTTAATTGCCCGCGTCCTGGACGTGTCGGGACTTCCATCATGACCGTACCGAAAAACTTTTCTACGAAGAGCAAAAGCGAGCTGGCATATTCATATAATATACGGGAGCATTTGATAAAATAAAAATAAAAAATGGAGAAAAACGTCGTAAATAAATTTCTGAAACGTCTCTCAGTTCTCTCAGAACTCGCATGAGTTTGCGTATAATACACGTAATATTATGTATTTTACGGAACGGATCCGCAATTTTCGCGCAATCGCGCATGTTTACACTCTTCTACAAATATAGAATGAAGAGGGATAGAGAAAAAAAAGTGTGTGTTTGTAGGAGTTCTCTTATCGCTTTTCGCTACGACTTCGAAATGACGCGGATTCGAGATATCGAAAATCGAATTTGTTCAAATAGATTACGTCTGGATGATCGTATGCATTGTGAGAAACCATTCGACTGTGAAATGTATAAAATTCACAATTAAATAGTAGATTTATATTCAATATGAAACATATTCATCAATTTAAATCTTTCCGGTTTGAAACATCCGATGAAACGCTTTTACCGAATTTCCTTTTGACTTACACATAAAATATTTGATTTTTTTCCCACGGAAAGAAATACGTAAAAGATTTTATTAGTGCGCTAGATTTTCCAGCATCGTGCGAAATCTTTGGGATTCCAAGTTTCCTTCGGGAAAACCGTTGAAAAAATCAGAGGGCGTATTTTCCGCGTCGAAAAGGACTTATGCGGGGTTTAATATCGGAAATCCACGCTCAGCGTCCGCCATTATACTTTTCACCTTCTGCTGTCGAATTATTCCCGCGTAAAATTAATTTATGTTGATGCCCCGTACATATTGTATTATGTCTCATCGCCGTGGCGATATTGCTTTCCTCTTTCCAATTATTAATTCCGTCTTTTCACAAAAAGCATTTTGAAAACCAATTAAAAACGGAGGCGCGTATTGAAAATTTCACCATTTAATTCTGCTGGTTTTTTTCGTCTATTTTCATTCCGGGATGCGACGTTTTCGGATAAAATGATTTCTTTGATATTTTCCCCGGAGGTTTGACTTTTGTCGAATTTTCGTCTTCGATTTTGCTCACAAAAGGTAGAATCCGAAATTACGCTACTATTAATGTATATCGCTCGCCTTTAAAGGCTGGAAATAAGAAATGATCATTTGTTTCGCCCCACGGGGGGTAACCCGACAATACAAATTGTCCTCCTTATGTATACAAGAAAGTCATTTGAATATACATTCCTTCCTTTTGCGCTTTCCCTGGAAAAGAGTATCGATTTGTATTTATTTAGTATCATTTGACGATAGAGAAACGGCAGAAAGTGAAAACAAGATGAATACGTTCCAGGATAAAATCCTTGCCTTAAGAGAATCAAAAGGCGTATTGAATAGACGGCCGGTGAATTTGAAATATTTCTTTCTTAAGTGTGCCTATTTGTTTCATGAACTTCCTTTAACGACATCCAATATTAATGTAAGCTCAAGAAATATATAATTTTTATAAGAATTACCTATATATTTAAGTAGGTGTAAAAAAATAATTATTGATTCATGTCTGCTACAGAGAAACTTGAAAATTTTTTCTGCATTTATTTTTATACTAGTATATAGGCCCGATTTTAATAACATCGGCTGTGAATTGAAAACCATACTATTATGTAATAAAATTAAATATATCTATGCAAAATTATTTTATAACCGTGCCGTTGCTAGATGTAATAAAATAAAAATTGAATATATCTATGCAAAAATATTTTATAACCATGCCCTTGCGAAATGTCTCCAGAATATAAGATAAGATTATAGCCATTATAATAATGACCATAAAGACTAAATTTGGAACTCGCGATTTTTCGAGCTCGGGAACGATGTAAATATTGATTATAACCGTTATTTTAATGGGCATATAGGCTAAATTGGAATGGCAAAGTCAGTAATAACATCGGCTGCCCGATGCCCGTCTGGATTCGAATATTTAATATTTAATTAATATAATCAAAACAGTTCACTTGTTATTGTCACAAGACGTCATATAGGCAAAGCCAGTAGTTAGTAGATAATAAGCATATCATATTATAGACGTTAACTATATACGCATAAAGACCATGTCGCGAGCGTCATTCGAACGAACGAACGAACACACACACAGAAATCCGTGATTACATATAGGGGATATACAATTTTCCTTAAAAAAATAATCTTTTTGAACCTCAAAAATAACTTAATCTATAGACTACTCAGTCGAAGAAAATTCAATCACTTCCACTTCGTTCACTTAACTTGTTAAAAATTGATAAAGTTTTTTGTCTTTATTCTGTGTTCATTTCATTTTTGAAATAATATATTATAATAAATACAACAAAATGAAGGAAACATTAATGTAGTTAAATTAATCCATAATAAAAAATAAATATCTGGTTGTATATTATTATAAAACGTATAAATGGAGCAAAAGAAAAATAAATTAGAGAAAAACAAAACCAATATAAAGCATGACATTTTGGAGATTAAAATTCTGAAATTTAATTACACTGTCAAAACTATTGTAACATGAAATTTTCTTGTCGCAACGCATAATTCCAAAAACGAATATAATCCGAACGAAAAAAAAGTTATTTAAAAATGTACATATAATATTAAAAAAAAAACCAAAAATTTATTCAACGATAAAAAATATATATATTTTTAATCGCGAAATCCAAACATGGCTACGAAATTAAAATATTCGACGAGTGTGAGGGATGGTTCAAAAATTAAATAAAAAAAGAGACAGAATGTCGTCATTTTTCCCTCCCGTCGGCCCTTATTCAAATGGGATTATATTATTTCGAAATTACTGCGGTATACGAAGGGCGGCGGTGGGCGGGTGGAATCTTTGAACCGTTGAACCTGACTCGTATAAATATGATATATATTTTTGCACATTTCCCGCGCTCTGGAAAAATCGGAAAATCCCCACCAACGTATCGCCTCCACCTCGTTTCAACCCTGGTGAGGAAATATTGCCGAACATTTGCGTTTGAATAACTTGATTAAAATAATTTGAATATATATGTTCGCTCTTCGCTGCAAAATGAAATTCGACCCGTCGATCATTTTTAGCGATAAATCCGATTTGACCCATCTTTTCGTTTTGAATTAAAATCGTATCTTGATTTCTATCGATTCATTTTTATATTAATGAGAGTTTTTATTTTATTTTTGCAGGTTATGGAAACGTGACTCCGAAGACTGCAGCCGGGAAGCTGGTGACTATTGCCTATGCTCTTCTTGGGATTCCTTTGATGCTAGTCTACTTATCAACGGTTGGCGATGTTTTAGCAAGATCTTTTCGTCGTTTGTACAGCAAATTGTGTCGATCGGCACCAAGAACTAGTTCACAACCGAAGCCATCTAAGGCACCTAAATCGAGCGTCAATTTTAAAGGTGCTCCAGGAAATCATCTCCCAGATCCAACATCTAAAGGATATTACGATAACAGAAAGAGCAATGATAGTGTTGTAATATTGGATTGTATAGATACTACTATGCCTCTGGGAGGACCTTTATCTTCAGCAGGACTACCATCGTCCATTGGCATGGACAGCTATCCTAGAAAGCGATTCTATCACAGGGGCTGTCCTGATCAGGTTAGAGTGCCGATTTCGCTCTGTATGATAATTATCGTCATTTACATGTCTTTGGGTGCTGCATTGTTCAACAAAACGGAAAGCTGGTCCTTTTTGGAAGGTTCGTACTTTTGCTTCACTAGCTTGAGCACGGTTGGATTCGGAGATTTATATCCGGGCCAATACGCTAGTACCATTTCGGCTCAAGCTGAAGATATTGCCCTGTGCGTGTGTTCTGTGTACATTCTTATCGGTATGGCCGTAATTGCCATGTGCTTCAACTTAGTTCAAGACGAGATTATAGTGCTAGTTAGGAAGTTCAACAGGGCGTGCGGCGGGCAAACGAAGCACCACATACCGCCTAGAAGTTTAGACGACATGGAAGCCATAGAGGATATATCGATGTCGGTCGTGTCCTGACAAAGGCCCCCACCTTTAGAAACGACCGTTTCAACGACCTCATCAGCGGTTAGTGCATCGACGTCGTCCACAAAACCTTTATCGGTACCAGTTCCCATCCAAATTCAGATACCGCCAAATTTTACACCTGGCTCGATGCTGCCGGGCAAATGCAACAGTTTGCCTAGGAAGAAGGCGTCCGATTATGGTTACAAGAATTCTAACTTTCAGAGAAATACTCCGATGAGAAGATCGAGCGGAAACGAAACCCTTGTAGAATATTTCGTGCCGAGGAGTGTTAGCGAATTCAATCTGACTGGTATTCTGAACGATACACCCCCGACTCCTGCTCCTCCACCCACAGCTGGAGTGTTAAGGTCATCGGGAAGGCAATCTAATTCTTCCAAAGTTGGTTCTTCTGGGGGAGATTCCCAACCTCAAAAGACCAGGGACAAGATGGTAACTTTTGAAGATGATCAAGTTGGACAGGGAGGAGGTGTAGCAAGGAAGAATGCCAATATGGAAGACGTCTTTATGTGACAGCAAAGATGCGCCGGCTGAGAGTACGACACGCAGCTTTTCTTTTGAAATTGCATCCTATTTTTTGTATATGAAGTCTGCGATGTGTGCCAAAAATATAGCGTACGTGTCATTCGAATTTTTATACAAATATGTATTAAGGAAATATTAAACTATGAACGTATTTAGAGACCCGAAAAAATTAAAATTTTTATAATAATCAATTACTCAACGAAGAAATTTTATTAGTAAATTATAATAGTTCATTAAAAAATCCGTGTTAAAATTATTCAACTTTTAATATGTGCCAATTTTATGTTCTATCCATTAACTGTGCCAATTATTATATTGAAAATATAACACTATATATTATATTATTTGTTTTTCATGAAAAGTCTATTAATGTGGAACATATGAAATATTGTCGATCATGTTCTGCATAGCTT
Organism: Hydropsyche betteni; assembly: GCA_028571205.2. NCBI lineage: Eukaryota > Metazoa > Arthropoda > Insecta > Trichoptera > Hydropsychidae > Hydropsyche > Hydropsyche betteni. Next base: position 319,834 of record JAOXNN020000050.1, on the reverse strand, counting down.
CGATGGTATACAATTTTAATTGTTAATATTTGTTTATATAATATTATAAATTTAGTAAATATATATATATCGTTAAAATATTCCGAAAAAAATATCATGTAATAAATTATCTTACGAACTGGCCTAATGGACTGTAAATATACATTTAAAATATGAGATTTGTTTCCTTTTTTCAACAACTTTCCATCATTAGATAAATTGTACAGAGGGTTGATGGTTTGTTATATAAAATATATGAATACATTATATAGAAAAATAAATCGTTTATATTTTAATCACAGCATGAATGTGACCAGTAACAAGAAAATCTGCACGTAATAAATACACAATACAATTTTTCATTTAAAAGCAAATCCTAGCCAATTAGATTATATAACAAAAAAATATCAATCCGAACCGGAGATATTGATCGAATATAAAACTACGAGCACGAATCTCAGATACATTATCCATTACAATGAAACACAATTCCTAACACAATTTCCAATATAAAATACTGCACCACATCTCCAGCTATCTCCAACGAGACCAACCCGCAGCAACAGCACAGTTTCAATAAATAATCAACGGACAATAGAGCAGAACGACCACCGCTCGCCGAAGACGCGAAAGCGCAGTGATTAGAAAATCGAAAAAAACACCCCGTCGGGAGTTTTCCCGACAGAAAACCGGGATTTCTTCCACTCGAACAAATACGTCCCTTGCACGTCCCGTTGTTTCCGCGGCCGGGAACACGTACGGGCTCTAAAGAGGAGGAAGTCTGTTTGCAGAACGCCGCCAGCGCGTTAAAAATTTATGAAAGGACTGAATGCGTCCGACTTGTGAATGCAGACGTCGTCAACCGCATGTGTGGCGGGTTATTAGCGTCTGGGAAAAATTGGAATCGCTCTGTGGGGTATGGCGACCTATTTTTCGATGTAATGAAGTGTGATGTGGTGTTTTGTCGATCGGAATTAATATTTTGATTTGAAATTTTGTATGGAATGTACGCGCGGATGAGATTTTTTTATTGTTTTCTTTGAATCGTGTTAGATTAGTCAATATGGGAATGTTAATGGAAATTCGTGTTCGGGACTGTGTCGTAAATGGAGTTGACATTTCGTTGTAAATTTTTTATGTGCCGTCAATCACGAAGCAATACCAATTAAAAGTGTTTTAGTTAATACAAATAGTCCAGGTTAATAAGTTTGAAATTTTTTTTCTCAATTTTGCTCGAAATGACTTAGCAATCTTATCGAATATGTCAATTTTGCCTATTATGAAGTGAAACAATAATTGGAACAATCATTAAATAAATATGATTGATTTTTGTTAGCAAGATATAATTTTGATTTAATTATGCACTTTGGGAGTAATTTTCTTTCATATGACTAAAATCACACTACCAGTATCGAAAACTTTCCATTCATAAATAAATTCTTTACAAACTTCATGTGATAATGGTGAAATTTAAACCATTATAAAGGTACAACAAATCCTCTTTTTATACGGGAAATGCGTTTTAGAGACTACCGTGTAAAAAAAATATATGATGACAATATTAAAATTGAAGATTGATTCCATTAATATATTTGGGTGGAACTTCCACCCAAATAAATTTTTATAAAAAATGTGTAACATAGAAAAATTTCTCCATGTGAATTTTTTTCATTTAATAAATAACTACAATTTAATTCGGCCTGCACCGAATTTTACCATTGTAGCATAATAATACTTTTTTTATACCGTGTCAAAGTGAAAAAAAAACATTATAAAATAACAATCGGTTCTTCTTCGAACCGTGTTATTTTAAAACCGTGTAAAAAGAGGATTGGTTATATTTACAATACAAAGTTTTCCAACGTCTGCTCAAAGAACACAAAGTACATCCGCAAAGCCTACCACAGAAGACACATCCCACACGAGACAACCGAACCTCCTGCATAATAGATTCACCGTTTTATGCACCTGGACATAAACCTGAATTTACGGTGAAATAAATATTCAGCAACACTGCACCTTCGAACACGAGACACCACCATCTCCCAAACACCTAATGAATTCTAACGACTTTGCAGCCGGAATCCGAAGACGCCGATAATAACCACTGGGTCGCAATATACGGTTAGTATCCGGAGCTACCTGACCTTAATTTTGTCGGATCGTTACCGGAATTGGTCGAGTCTGAAATCGGCAATAAACAACTGCTTGCCTTCGAAGCCTCCGCGCAAGTAAGCGGCGGGCGTGTAGCTGAAAATTGGTCGTTTCGCGCAAGTGCTATGACGAATTCGGGTCACGGGTCACTAATTCGGCCTGTGTCACCGCAAAATTGGTCCCGAGTCGAATCGAGGATGGACACTTAAAGATTTCTATTGGGCTTCGTCGAATTGTTGAAAACAATGACCGGATCGATTCTATTTCCGATGTCGAAGTTCTTCGATCAAAAAAATCTGAGGCGCTTATTCTATCGATGACAAATTGAATTTAATTAAATCGAAATAGCTCGGAAACAAAAGCATTCTGAAAATATATGTAAGTGGCAGTCCATACAAAACTCGCTAGGAAATTGTATTCATCCATTTTGTTAAATAAAACGTAAATAAATATCTAAATTTAGCGAATTTTTTGAGTGCGTATTGCTTTTTGAGCGCAATTGATTTCGAGTGGAATCTGATGCTGATAGAATTTGAACGAAATACTTGAGAAATAACAATCGTCTCGTTCTGAAATAAATTGAATGAGCAAATATAATACGCATCACATTGTTTTCGTGCTACATATAATTAAAATTAAATAACCTTACTTTCAATATATAGTATTAAAATATTTCGATAATACTGAATATTTTATTTTATTTATCTTGAAAAGATTGGCTAAGAGGAAATTATTTTTAGCACGAGAGATACGAATTATCGAAGCACGTACAACAAACTCTTATACTACGTGAACGTGAGATAACAATATATTTAAATTTATATTATACAATGTGTATTTTAAAACACTAATGCACAAGATTTGCACAGATTTTTGAAAAAATTTCAATTATAATTTTTCAATAATAAAAAACCCTAAGTCAATTAATCCAAATATTATATATAACATACAATAAAATGATAGTTCTACCTTTATAAATGGAAAAAAAGTATTATTTTTTAACCTTACACAGGAAATTCATACCTAATATTAATAGTTTATCTAACTTAATATTCCATTAATTTTAAATTTGTACGATTTACATAAAATGGTATATCTACACGGCTATTTTTGTCTGATTTAAAAATTGCGTCTAAAACACACATTTTATTTTCAAAGGAAACTTTGATTCTGGCTTTAATTTTTGAGTTTAAAGTCACTTGAGTGATAAATATATTACGGCATTAACGGTAACACATTTTTGTAAAGATCGCCAAGAAGATTACCTTTAAATGACTCGGCATTTTAAAAGTTCCGTCTTGAAACTTGAAAAGAGCCAGTCATTTTCATATCATTAATGCGAACCTAATAGGAACTGTACGAGCGAAGTTATATAATATTTCCACTAAATATATTTACATTTAATATTAGATTCTTCTGATATGTTTATTATGAAAATCCATTTAGGTGGGCTTATTAAAGATATTATAGTGTTGATTTTGATCCATGTTCAAATAATTTAAATAATATTCTGATCACAATTTTTCCTTTTTTATATCTAAAAAAATAATATTATCTGAGAAATGTCACAATATTCACAATTGAAAAATGAACCTGTCACAAGAAAATAACCATTTCGGAATATTGATTTTGCTTCCGAGAAATAAATTTGCGAAATCTCGATTGTCAAAATCTTATCGAATACAATTTAGCATAAATACGCAATGTGTCTAAGTGTACACAACACGTGTTTTCGAATTCAAAAACCATTTCCCCATAACGTTTCCGAGAAATACATAATAGTACCAGACATATTCCGAAAATATATATCATATAACATATACAAGTATAACATATAAACAATCTAAGGAAATTCAAAGCGCTCGGATTATTACCTTTTCTTCCACATCTAGTTCGACGTCATACTATTATATGAGAACTGAATACTCATAACAGTAAGGAAATATTGATCCTTTTTATATATTTCTCAATACGAATTTTTTTGATTCAAAACTCGTTATTCATTTATAAAGAAAACGATGAAACCTATATTCCACTTCATACATACAAAACTTTTAACGATTTCCAACGAACCCATCCCAGAACAAAACACACCATCATCCCAACACCACGATACACATGTACTCCACATAGATATCACCGGATCGTACATATCCCAAGATTGTCGAGATCCAGGATCCGGTGGGCACGCATAATTTTGACAAATGGTATTCAGTACCCATGCAAATGAGCCACGGTCCGCAGATGTCTTTGGAAATTTCGAAATTGACCGACAGACCGCAACGGCCGGGATCCTTATCAACGGAGACAGTAAATCACCATCATCGTGATGCCGCCATAAATATGAAACAAGTCCCCTGCTTCTCTATATATGCGGGAATCGATGGCTGATTGAATGTGACAAATGATTCGAAGCATGCTCGACTCGGAAAGCCGATCGGGAAATGATGTGCTTTTGATGCTCGCGGAGGCATTTCTGTATATCGAGTTTTTATCGGAGGTTTTTCGTTTGTTATATAATATGATGTGGTTTTTAAACATCGAAATAGTAGAATTTTTATAATGATTTCTGCTATTTTGAACAAACTTTAAATTGAATTTTCCGTGTTACGTATTATTACATGACTATTATTTTATTTATACAAAAATTTTATATTAAGTTTATTTTAAGCATACCATGTAAATTGAGAATAAAATAATTTCAAATGAGAACTAATTTAAAGTAAAAAAGTATATAAAAAACTTGAAATTCACAAATTTTCCATAGTGTGGTTATGCTAAAATTTGCAATTTAAATTAAATTTAAAAAGTATCAGACATCTAATTTCATTTTAATATTAGAATTTCAACAAAATTATGAAAAAGAAATAAGTACAGTTCAAATTCGCCATTAAAGCGTTTGAAACTCGAGAAATCCTAACAATCCAGCGTCGAACTTATTACCCCGATGCCGGCGGGAATTAATCTGAAAATAAACACCCGACAATCCACAAAGTTCATTTTTTTCACAGCGCAATATAAAATTTATATTTTCAATTTTATTAAATATAAATAAAATCCACGTTTATTCGGACCACTGGGCAAAAAATTGTTTTATTGTGCGCATATGCGTCCACTACTAAACTTGCGGTGTTTACAACCTCATAGGCGTACCCTGAAACATTATCGTCTTTTTCCCTCATCTAGCATGGTCATATAGACGACCATGAAAATGTCGTTAAGCGTCAAAAGTTACAACAATAGGGAAAGTCAATAAAACTTGCTATATAAAACGCCTCATCTGCATCAACCATTTAGTTTGAGAACGACCCAGAACCATAGTAAAACTAAATCATAAGAGCGATCCGGACCGTAACTTTCTATATTTGGATTCATGTTTCAATAAATCCTGAAAATAAATCGATTCTCGGAAGCGTGATAATACATATCGAATCGTTAATTAGTGATACTCTCGACTCTAGTTATGATTGCCTATAAAAAGTTATGAGTGTAGATCATCACGCAAATGTAATGTGATATCATGTACGATTATTGGGATGGAAAAACGTATTACGTTTCCAATAATGTATAATGTGCCTTCTTCGAAAATTAATAACCATCTTCGTGGAATTGCCGAACGGACGCATTATTTATTATAAATTGTTTTTACGCCATTACTTCGAAGCGTTATTATAACGGCAATCGGGTTCCAATATAGATAATGGATTCGTGTTAAACGCGGAAATAATGGAAGAAAACGACTTTAATTCTGGTTTTAATACATATTAAGAATATTTTAATTATTATATAAATTAATGAACGATACGAAATTTTGAAATTATTTAAAATCCATTTTATTCTTGTAATTAATTAATTTGCTAGTCTTGCTAGAAGGTAACTAACGATTTTTTATCCCTTAACTGCAGTACAAACTGCAACTGAAATAATTGGAGGATTTATACCACTCGACCACGTCGTCGTCGGCAACGTCTGAAATACGACCGCGTTAGAGGCCGCTGGAAAATCTGTCGATAGCAGAAAGGTCCCTTATCAGAGGGTCGTTTTCGACACCTAAAACTATGGGATTAGAACTGAGGCCAACGCCTGCTACCATACTGCTCGTTGGCCATACGTTAATTACGAAATTATGGTTTAACTTCCGACGTACCCAGCTAATCCGCTTTCGGCTACATTTAACTCTGCAACCAAAGAATTCTATTTTATATTGTTTCAGAATCTTAAAGTCTATTCCATTGCTTGATACAAATACTGACTGACCACTTTATTCTATTTCATTCCGAGTGCACGGAAAGTCGAACTTAATCCGATCGTTATTGATTTCTATTGTCCGACATTGGAAAAATCCGTAAAAAGAATGCGACATGGGAACTGGACGAGTCCACGAACTGCAGGCTAATAGCAATTTCTCACCCTTTGTGGTTTACCGTCTATCTTTGTAGCCATGATGGTATGTTTGAGAAGTGCCAGTTTAGTATATTGACGTAGCTTTGAAAATGTGAGGTTTGTACCAGAAAGAATAATATGCTGTGATATATATTGTAGCGTATATTCGACTAGGGATTCCAAAAATACCGACTTTCGGTAATATCAATATTACCGAATAAAAATTTCCTAGTTTCGGTATTACTAGTTTTTATCGGTATTTTTTTAATTATTATTATTTTTCTATGAGCGATTGCGAAAATGAAATTTGTGTGAAAGGGGCAGTTTTAGATATTATTGTTAATTAGATTCCGGGTATGCGTTAATCTCAGCTCGGTTATTAACATTTTTCTTACCTCTTTTCTAAGAAACACTAATTGTAAGTTCCGACGTACAGATTAGTCGTTCCGAAGTTCCGATATTTCAATATTATGTGCAATATGCAAGTTCATTTTCGATTTCAAATATAATGTAATAAAATTTTATATTTATTTTCGTAATTGAAAAATTCTTATGAAAAGTTTGAGAATAATTTATCCCTGTAATAAATTCACGGAATCAACCTTTCAATAACCCATCGTTCTTTATCGTTTTTTTGTTACTGTTTCTTGGATTAGTAAGTCTCTTATGAGTGCACGTAAATAGATTTTTTGAAAAACCGGTAACATATTCGCGAAAAACCAGTTTTGGTAAAACCGGTATTGGAATCCCTATATACGACACGTGCAAATATTTCATTACGAAACCGAATATTACGTGAAATGTCTTTTACGTTGATTGAACCGTGTTATATTAGTTCGTTGAAAGTGTCGAAAATTGTTTACTCATATTAGCAATATTAGTATTTTTCAATCATATTAAAAATGATATAGTAATATCACAAAAATAAAATTACATTTAAAGAAAAAAATTGTCGATTCAAACACATCATATACGTGAACTGAATGAACTCTTTCATTTATAAACAGTACAATACGACTCTAAGCACGTTTTTCGAACATATCAATTTAATTTACAATTCGATTTTTCCAGATCCCTCAATCGTGAACGTTTGTCGATAAATTCGCAGTTAGATGTTAGGAGCGCGATAAGGGTTATACCCGGGAGGAGAGATACGCGTGTAGCGGACCAAGTTTACAAGGAGTCGACCGACCGTACGAACACCCGGTGATTAATCAAATTCACCTAAAGAAAGAAAGCAGGAAAAAGTTGGTATGTATAAGAGAAAGAGGAGAGTCTCTCACTCCGCCGCTCGCCAACAATTTATCGACGACCGGGAAAACGGAACGGAACGGAACGGTCGAAATCGAGGAGTCCATATAAAGGGGATCCCTTATAGAATGAGGAACCATTTGTTGCCAGGCCGGACAAAGTGGAATAAGTCGCTAATAATAATCTATCGGTTTCGCTAATCGATTTTATCGCGTGTCGGTCGTGATTGATTTAATTGTAGTGTGGATGGATTTTGTGGTTGTATTTTGATTTTTGATAAATGTTTAAATTTATGTTTATTTTTTTGTTAGTCGAAGAGTTGTCTAATTGTAGTGTCTAATTAATTAAACTGAAATAACTTATACTTTTTGAAGTTTAATTGGGAAAAAGGTAAAGAAATTCTCTTACTCCAAACACTAAATCATTATAGGAATCTCGTAGCTTTGGGACTTTTTTTCTATTTTTAATTAAAAACAACGACAAATAGCAATGAAAGACGATTTCTCCTATTTTTTTCGCAATTAGCTAGACGATGGAATGGTGAAGAAATTAAAATCTTTCATTTTGCTATTTTACTATTCAGGAAAATCGGTAATAGATCAAATTGTATGAATTTCTATACTTTTTTCTGAAAAAACCTTGAAAATATATTTTTGAGCTCTCTTTTCTTTTCACTGACGTCAGTTTTTAATTTTTTCAATGCGATCGACTCAATAACATGTTTTTCTCAGAAAACTTCTTTTCAAACGATCGACGTATTCATTAACCGTTTCTGAAATTAGGAATTTATTCATTCTTATTTTTATTATTCAAACTTTCCATATACTGAAATTTACAATTTTCATTTAATTTAAAAAAATTTCGATACTTAATATCAAAACGGATTTTTTTTCATGAAATAAAATTGTAATACGTGCTTATTAAAGTCTATTTTTCATACAAACGATTTTAATTTGTTTTATTTACCAATTTCAATGTATCAAAATGAGGAAAATCATAATGATATTATAGGATTTTTTTATATAATAAAAAAATATCTTCTTTGTCTCTGTTTTTGTGCTAAGTATTTTTTATTTCAGCAAAATTTTCCACTTTTGGAATTTCAATATAGAATTTTTGAAAAGCAACTACTTGTACCAAAAAAAATCCAAATTAAAACTGTGAGTCTACATATAACAGATATACAAGTTGTAATAAGATTACAAAATCGCATTTTATTAATTTAATATATTTTTCATATTATTATTAAAACCAGGATTTGATTCATCACGATCTACTTTCAATCGCGACCATTAATATCAACAACTCAATACAAACTAATCACAACATTATAAAACCAATTCTTCGCACCGAACGAAAACACAACTCAAAACATCAAAACAAACAACATATTGCATTCGCGATACATTCATACATTTATGCCCCTCACGGCAAACATTACTCACTTATTCAAGTCGAAGTTCGAAGTCGGCAACGGAAAGCCGGTGTTTCGCTTATCTGAAAGGGCAAACTCGCACTTTTGCCACCCGAAAACCCCTTCGGCCATACACCTTACGAAGGCTTGTAAATAGAATTTCGAATGTCAGACGAAAGCTTTTGATCTTTGCACGCCGGAGCTTACCGGTTCAGTAAAACCGATCGGAATTTTTCAAAGTGGTGTCGTATTTTTTTGAATGTAATGAAAGATTTCAGAAGTTTATTCGATGTGTGTTATATTCATGATGGGAACTACTGAATTTTAAATTATTATATGTTGAAGTTTTTAGTTTTGAAACTTTCATAATACCGAAGCAGCGCGTTCATAATAGAATCCAATGAAATTTCGAAACTTTCAACGACAACGAATGAAAATATGCAAATATTGAAATTTTCGACAATTGTGAAAATTGTTAGTTTCGGCTCAGCTCTCGTTCATATATAGTTTTCAATGAAATTATGTAGCTCAAAGGCTTTTCGAATTATCTGGGTTAAATGCTATAAGCATTCCTTGCAATGTCGACACATGTTCGTCTTTGACGCGAGACCGAAGTAATAACGACGATGGTGAAACTTAAATTGCTAATCTCACCTTTTCGCGGGAAAAGCTATTTCATCATCATGCTTCTACGTGGAAAAACTTAGATAATAACATCGTGATACGATGAAAAAATTACTCCTTCGCAATGTCGATAGTGATTTTTATTTGACGTAAAATTCAGTTTATTTTACTTTTTTAATACAAGTTTCGTAAATTTCACATATAATCACATCAAAATAAAATTGAATTTTTTTTAACATGTTCGCATAAAGCAAATCATTAATGAGTTTGATTCGTATCTTCAGAATTTCTATCAAATCTTATATAAGACACAGGTTTAATTTAGGACCAGCATACACACGCAAATAACCAAAGCCTCCCCACACCCCTTTTGCTAAAGCCCTTCGTAAAGTTCTAAATTAGCCCTATAAATTTAACGTGTCGGTTCGAGCTCGAGACACTCTCGGCTCGAAAGTCGTAGACGGTGATTTTTAAGCAAAACTCACATACACAAACACCTGAGAAAAACTTTTGATTAATCGCCGACACAAGAGTGAAATGCACGTGAATTTTATATTACTTATTATTTATGTGTTGTGTTAAAACCAAACTCAAAACATTTGAACGATTCAAAATCACAGCCTTTGGTGTGAAATGATAGTAGTTATCTGATTCCCGTTACGGATTTGCATATTTGAACAATAGTACGAAGCCAGTTGACGATGTTGTGTTGAAATATCGGCTATCTGTCGCATTTCGATCGGTTTTATTGTGTAAATTAATCGAATCGGTTGATGTGCATTATCGTTTCAATGATTATATTGATTGTGTTGGGTATGTGTACACGCTGAATGAAGTTTCAATAGACTTATATTTTGAAGACACTTCTGTATAATTTCCAAAGTAGTTTGATCACAACGCATTAAGAAAACTTCGAACATAAATATGATATATTGAACAATTCACATTGAAATTTAAGGTCCTTTCAAGTTTCATTATTAAGATAAATATTGCCATTGTAACAATTCTCCTCCACTGAATTGATTATTTCAACAATTATTATCAGCTTTCAAGTGCAGAAAACAATCCTAAATATTCCATTACTAAGAATGTGCTCATTTTTCCTATAATATTTAGTTATTTGCCAAAATATAATTCTTTACAAATTCACAATACCAATACATACGTCTGAACCATTCATTTATAAATCATCTATCGATAACAAAACTTTTCACTCAAACATCTTTGAATTTTCCTCATTAGCACTAACAAACTATACCATCCCTACTCTCGAATAGCACAAACTCATAATGAGTGTATGCAATAATCGTCGACTTCGTGGCCCTAATTGGCGTCTAGCATGCACACTGCATACACAGTCACATACCGCGAACACAGTAACAGTAACAATTATAGTAACAGTAACAGTAGCATAGTATAGGTGGTGACACGTCAAAGCTTATTAGTACAACTGCAGCGTGTAGGCCGTTCTGCTAATGCATCAGACTAATTAGACATGCTAATTGTCCAAACCGACGTCTTGTGTGCGTGTGCGTGCATACAATTCGGGGGGTATCAAAACTTGATTGGAAAATTTTCAGGGTGGAAAATTTCGGGTTTGTAGAACATCCAGTTTGAAGATTTTCTAGTGCAAAATGATCTCGGATCACTAAAATTAAATTTTAATATATGTGGTTAATAGATGGATATAACCATACATATGCTTTTTAAATAAATATAGCAATAACTATTATCTATTTATCAATTGAAACACCTCTGATATGCGTGTATTAATATGACCTGAGCAACGCGAATTGCATCTTCTTATCAACGCTAACTGGCGCAGTACAATTCCTCAGGCAAATCGGCCGTAATTCATCGACATCCACGTTATCGTACCACATTATATTATACGATAGTATAAAGGTGGCTTTCGAGGCTCAGCTCGTTAATAATCAGATCACGTTGGCGGCGAACAGGTGTACTTCTCTGAAATGTTGGCGCGTTTATTTTTAAATCGCTGATTTACGGGTGTCGTCGCTTCCATTCAGATTTACGGGTGTTTCAGTCGGGCGTGTGTTCTTGAATTTGTTTTCAGATCGTTGATAAGTGTTTGTTTCAACGGATTTAAAATGTTTGATTAATATCTATAGTTTTAGAGGATCAAATATCATTGATTTATGTGAATATAAATAATCGTTTGACGTTGATAATTGCGCTGTAATTGAAATGGTAGAATTTAATATTACAACTCATTGTCTTTATGAAACTTTTATACACTCAAATTTTATAAATTCAAAATTATTTTTTTACGATTAATACTTTAATTTATTTAAACGCGAACCAGCAATAAACCTATTTTAAACACAAAAACCACTATCAAGTCGGGAAACCTCAACAAAGAACCTCATAAAACACTATTTTAACGACGCGATATCACCTTCCAACCATACATCTCCACTAATTAAAGCAGAATCATTCCTTTAATTATACACAGCAGGATTATGAGGGTCGGTCAAGACCGCAATCTCAACCACATTAGCGGACCAACCCAGACCAAGAATCCCCAAGAGTATCGGGCACCCTGGCAGCCGGGATGCGAAGGCTTCGAGGGTCGCTGAAATCCCGGAGACCGATGCAAGTGCAAAATCCTCAAGGGTAGTCCAGGTCACGTCCGTGTCCGTTGAATTGTAGGTGGTAGGTGGTATGTCTACCAGCACGGATGTCGGGAACGATCTATCCCATGGGAAATAGTGGCATGTCTTCATCGGACGGGAATCGTCATGATTCGATTTGCTATAGTGGCGATTTTTCTTTTTTGCTTGTGTTCTGGATTTTATTTTTAGATTTTAGGAATTCGTTAATGGGGAAAATTTAAACGTGTATTTGGTACATAAAATGAATGTGCATTTAACATAAAAATTTAATAAAATTAGTGTTCATGAAAAAATATATAATGTGTGCATTCGGAAAAATATTTCAATCGTTGAAAAAATATCTGTACCATAAAATTAATAAAAAGGATATTAAAATAAAAAAAACGTGCATTAACCCTTTCCACTCGCTGGGCGCGCTGGACTCACCAAGGATCTATCACTTTATAGCTCAGAATTTGACATAGGTGCGACAATTACAAAATTCGAAATATAATGCCGATTCTGTCAGTTTGCTTATAAATATTTTACGCTGAATTAAATGAATATTGTAGACAAACCTTGGAAAATGATCATCAACATATCTACTGCGGAAAAGCTCCGCGAGTGAAAAGGGTTAAAATGGATATAAATAAAAGATGCACGCACCTCTTGAATGAACGATACTTATTTATTAAACATGGCCCGAGTATTTTAGCACGAGATGATAATTGAATTTTTTTAACATCTACAAATACCTAACGTCACGTACACGTCTTCATTTGAATAATATTTTAAAAATTTGATAGTAAAATAAAAATCTGACATAATAATATAAACTTGTTTTCATTATAATTTGAACAGTTTTCGAATCAGGACACACTCTACTTGCATCACGAATATAATAAATTGTTCCACTCCATCGTAGGTACGTGGAGTTTGAATTCGACTGTCTCCCGGCCCATGATTTACGCTCCTGCTAGGGCATAATTTCACGAACGGGGGAGACACTTTTTCAGCATGAGGGACTCTAGCATAACCACTCCGTATAATAACAATGCACTACAGTAATCTCTAAGTCGCATCTAGGATTGCGTGTTAATCGAATTAAGAGCGCTTAATCTCGGCGGCGCGACACAAATTTGAAATTATGCGGTGGAGCGATCTTCCATTCCTCAACCTCCTACTGAAACATGAAATGGCAACCTTTTGTTATATAAATTCGTCATAAGCATATTTAATTGTGTTTCAATATTATATATTCGTTGTTGATAAATTTCCAAATAATTATCGATCGCATCAACACGATCCCATGTACACGAATTTCAAGTATCAGGTCAGTTCGCCAACCGTCAAGTTATCAAGCGTCGTTTCACCAGGCGCCAAACCATCGGGGGTCAAACCGTCATGGGTCAACCCATCAGGGATCAAACCATCAGGAGTCAACCCGCCAGGGGTCAAACCGTCAGGGCTCAACCCTTCAGGGGTCAACCCGTCAGAGGTAAATAAAAACCGGAAAAACCTAAAAAAACAGTACATTTACGAAAACCAACTTTTTACTCACCGATAAATATTGAAAATTTATCGGTAAATCGATTTACCGGTGATGATATCCCAAATTTCAACGAACAATGAATACTAAAAAATTCATCTACTAAAAATTTTATGAATATTTATTACCCTTTAATCCAAAACAAAAATTTAATTTACATTACAATAATTCCTACTTTTCCATGTTTTAGATAAGGTAAAATGAACGTTTTGAGATCTTTTTATCGCTCGCAGGCCTCTGGTTACTTGCCCAGTTTAATGGCGTTGGAAAACGAGGGATTTTATTTAATTTTTCAGCGGAAATTTTAAACGTGGCCCGTCTATTTTTATGTAAGGGTATTTTTTGAGCTCGGTACGTGGACCCGGCTGCAGATTATATTCTTCCTACACGCAAAGGATCGGCTTTGAAGGCTCCGAGGTACGCTGAATGTAATTAACAAGTTTTAATTATTTATTTTGTGAGTTAGTATCGCACAAAATAAGACAAAAATGAATTTGAGAACGACGCTTTTAAGGGTAATTAGAGTTAGTTTCTTTTTTCTGCACGCTTTCTTCTATTTCTTCGTTTAACTTCTCGACGAATAATTAAAAATATCGTGAATCATTTCCGTTTCGAGGAAACTGTATTTTATGTACGAATACAATTATATGTACCTTGAGTGAGTTTCGCTCAAAAATCAAAATTAATTAATTTATTCCGTGATGTTGACAGGCCCTTAAGTAAGACTTTCCATAACACTCTCTTCCTTCATTATAACATTCCTTTATTTGAGGTAATGGGAATTCATCTTAAAATGGTCTCGTTACTTTCCATCGGAATAAACATGATTTTCATTTATCTTTTCATATTATTTAAGAGATATTTTTGAACGAGGAATTCTTAAAAAAGGCGCACAAAATAACTAACAAAAGTGGGCCATGCAAATAAGAGATTTGATCAAATATCAACTCGTAACCTATTGAAATATAATTATAAATTACCTGAAAAAAACTAATTCTTTTCTCTAATTTATTTATTTTCCCAAAAACATTTCTCAATCTTATTATTAAATTATTAACAAACGAATCGAATTTTCATAATAAATACTTTTTTATCAAATGATTTTTCACGACGAAGACATCGACAAGCTATCAAATATTTTATATTTAGAAATAAAAGAAATCCGCACGTCAGGTTATGGTCGTTCGTTCTTTTTCATAAAAAGCATAAAAATTGAATAATTCATTAAAGGGTCCATTAATTCTCACCTTTCCGGTCGAGTTTCGGCCTTTAACACCTCAATAAGGCTTTAATGGAGGCGGCAGGAAGAGCCACTTTGTCGTTTACAAGACCCTGGCTCCTATAGCCTTTGTTTGCCTATTTTTCTGGACGAAAGAGTGAAGTAATTTGAGTTTTGCCATTTTTCCCTTATCTTCACAGGGATGACCTTTTAATATTCGACCATTCAAACGAAAAGTTTATTTTAAATTCAATATTATTTTTATTATTAATTACACAAATCTCTCTTCTAAAGGAAGATACCATAAAATCTTATATTTTTAACACATGTAGTTTTATAATAGTTAAAAAATATGAACATACATACATGAAAATTCTTATGTACTCAAACTTTAAATTAAGCATACCAATTTCCTTAATTGTCAAACTTATAAATTTTCGTATACATATATAACATATGTAAAAGTTGGTTAATGTTGCGAAAATTTCTTACAATGTTATGCTGAAATTGGTTAAATAATTAATATTCAATTACGTATATACCTAATGAAAATCATGTTGTGTAATTTCCAACTTGAAAAATATTTATAAAAATGGTAATTTTAACATGAAACTGATAAAAAGTAAAAAAAAAAATCATATACTAATAGTACCATTTTTTGTTGTTTCACAAAATGAGGAAAAAATAAATAAAACTCACGCAACATGAGTTGACGTTTTGCACCCACATGAAAAACGTTAATATTAAAGAATTCTTTCTATTTTTATTCCAACATTTTCCCAATACTATTTCACACGAACGGATAAAAAAATGAAATAAAATAAAAACGGCTTTCCCTAAGTTTTGCGTTCGACCACTTTCTGATAGAAATTGCTCGATTTTCCGCATCCGAATCTTGTATTATATATAAGCACTGATTTTTAACGTGAAAATTCTTTGGAGATTAGGAAATTTGATACTGAAAAATTAATATTATATTAATCCTATAATAAGTAAATACAAAGTACTTGTTTTTAAAGTACGATGATTTCATGCGTGCAAATTCAAAATTAATCTATTGATTTTATAACTTTTTTTTAAGTGCCACACAGTTTTCATAGCTCAAAATGAAATATTTTTTTAATTACTATGACAACTTTCATAATATTTTTAATTTTAAATAATGGATTCGAATTATAAAACCCCTATTAGTTACTATTATATAATACAATGAAATCAGATACGAAACATTTTCAAAAGAAAATTTATTTTTGGCTCATTTGAAAAATTTTTATTGGTACCTCGCGTTAATCAATATTTTTGATATCAAATTATCTTCACGTCAACATATACAAGTCACAAAACATCATCACCCAATAAAATCGTAAAAAAAAAAACCAACCACACCAAAAATCGCAAACGAAAAAATAACAAACCGAGCAAAAGCGAAAAGAAACTTCGCACGTGACGATCACATTCCATTTTCCACATTTCCTTCACACTTCCGACCTCAGATTTCACCTCGGCGACGAACAGCATCGAAGTCAGCGAATTTCGCCAGCGAAAGTGTATTCGCGAATTCGCCCCGACCGATTCGGCTCCAATCCGATACCCGCCCGTCCGCCTTATGATGAGCTTGCACAAAACAATACGGGAAAAATAATAAATCAGCCGAGGGTAGCCGCCCCCGTGATAAATTGCGCCCCCAGCGTGTCTCGGGGGGGCGGAGGGTGGGGGTTCGGGGGCGCAGGCTCCAGGGGAGGAGACTGCTTTCGTATGCGCGCTGTGGCCGCAGCCTAATCGGAATAAACATTTTTAATATGGCAGGTTGGATTTGTACGCGTCGATTTTTGATATTTTCCATGGATTTTGTGTTTGTGAATGGTATGTGATAATGTGTTTGAATCATTATAAATATAATAATATGTTGATGTATTCGAATATAGAAACTATAAGTGATTGAAAAATTAATATAATATCATATAAAATAATTAAAAATATATTGTATGAATATGTTAACATTTTTTTATTATCATACAATATTACATGTTCTCTATAAATAAACATACCATTGGTTGTAGAATTACTTTGATTATGATATGAATACCTAATTTATATCAACTATCTAATTATCATCATGTATCTCATACAAATTCAACAAATCAACCGCTATTGTAACATATAGCCGTATACTATTATAAAATAGACTCAATCCTCTTTACTCGTGGAATACGTTCCAGAAGCTACCGTATAAAAAAATATATGCTCACCATTAAAAACTAGAGATAGGTTCCATCAGTATATTTGGATGGAACTTCCATTCAAATATGCTTTATAAAATTCTGCGATGTGAAAAAATTTCACGATGTAAAATCATCAAAAAAACATCGATTTTTTTTTAATTTGATAACTTTAATTGTATTATGCTCCAGATCTCACCATTGTAGCATAATATTACTTTTTTAAGGCACATTTAAGTGAAAAAAGTGTAAAAAAATAATCGGTTATTTTTCGGAACTTTGTAAAAAGAATTTCGGATGTACATTAAAATAAAATAACCATATTCAAAATGAAAACAAAAACAACACACACACATAACAAAACCGAAGACCTTGACAAGGTCGTCCGACCACAAAGTGGCAATCCATCCACGACACTCGACACGAAAACAAGATATGTACGTTGAGACTTGCACTACCTTAAGGACCACGACGTGATCGAGTGGACGTGAGCTCAGCCAAAAACAGACAAAATAAATAATGAACCGGTGCATCGTCACGTCTCATTTCATATGAATGGTTTACCGCGATCTAATTAGGGGGAGACTTCGTGATAAGTGCAAACGTATTATAATATACGGGCGCGTTTACGTACACGCGTTTTCGTATGCTGGCGTTAAGTTTCAGTCTCGCTCTCACCATGGGGCCTCACCCTTAGGGTCGTGCGTGCTCACTTCCATGGTGGTGTTGTGGTTGCGTGCGGAAATTGAAGGTGTGGCCGTTCGAGCGGGATTGGTTTGGGTTTGGTTTAATAATTTTGAGTCGGGGATGTGCTCGGTTATTGGTGAGATTATTTTGGAGTTTAATTAGGGCAAAATTTCATATTGTTGTTTTATGATTGTGATTTTTGATGCTTGAGTAGATTGATTCTGTTTAATAATAAACAAAGGGAATTTATATTAGTGAGGAATGATTTGTTTTCCCTTTGTTTCTTTAATCTTAAATTTTCTAAATATTGTAGTAAGAAGTAAAAGGTTTCTCAAAATTGTATTTCGCGTTAGATTATTTTTTTTTCTAAATTTCAGATACAATATTTAAACAATCGTACTATCATCATTACTGTAATATTATCCGCGCTTCATAGTTTTATGAAAAAAATAATACACTAATAAGAAATATAATTTCAAACACATTTGTGGCCAACAAACCCTTTTTTATTTCGAATAATCATTGAGACTAGTGCTTATTGAAAATCCCATTACACTCGAACTACATGCTTAAATATGTTTAATAGCTTTAATCGCGTCATTACGAAAGACTTCAGGAATAAATGTAATTTGTGTTGGTTATTAATTGTTGTGAAAATATATTATATATAATGTCGAAGATGACCCGAGGGGATTCCAAATTTTACGCACAAACGCTAAAAGTTATCCAATTTTTGCAAAATTGAATTATTATCCTTTGCAACGCGTAAAAGCCTCAACTTTCGCGCGAATATGTATTTTATTAAAACAAAATTTTAATTTTACTAAACTTTTTAAAAAGCGTCAAAGCAAATTTTACTACAATTTGAAGCGAAAAAAATATTGTAACCTATTTATTAATATAAAAAAACTCTGATCGAAAAAATTCTAAGTATAACATTTGCATACTCATACGTTGAGTATTATTTTTCAATTTTCTCAAAATGTATGGACAAGACTTTCGAAAATCTTCATACCTTTAACGAAGAAAACATTACAACCCCGTTAATATGAAAACTTGATATTAATAATATTAAAATATAATATATGATTTTATCACCGCAATGTAAAATTTTTGCGAAATTCTTGAGTCGACTTTTATTAGAACGCGTGAAAGTATTTCAATACCCCTTTTAATAAATCTACATAATAAATTTTGTACCGATTAAGGTCTTGAACTAAAAATCATTTATAACACTCTGTTATTAAAAGTTTTGCAATGGGGAAAGGCTAGAAGCAGACTTCTCTCCCTCGAGGCAATGCAACGGTTAACAATGTATTTTCAGCTGAAGCGGAAAACTTTTCAAGTAGATTCAAGCACTGGTTCAATTTTTTGAATTATATTCATGTCTTTTTTCAACACTACCGGAAATTCAAATTCGAATACCGTGGAAATGATGAAAAATGAATATTAAACATTTTCATTGCAAACTTTCCCACATGTTGAACATTTCCCCCGTCTATTCATTCATACATATTCAGCAAATTTTAATACAGCAAACTGTATTTTATTTTATTTTACTTTAAATATCTCCAAAAGACAAGTGAGATATTGCGAAATGAATACACTATCGCAATCCTGAAAATTATACTGATTAAGCAGTGCATTGTTGTAGTAGCTGAAACTATTAGCGAGCACACCGCATCAGTTTGAGCTGAGTTTCAGCGCATCGTGGCCGTAAATTCAGCACGTCAAAGTTGTGTAGCTGTATCAACATTTAATGTTTGAAACATACAAAACATTCGGTCTCTGTGAATTTCATCTGAAATTTTATATGCCAAGTTGTTGCGGAGTCGCCGTCACAATACACAAGCTCGAATGGCGCATTAACTCAAATTATTCGTGGTATTTTCTATGTTTTTCTTTTTCCATATTCGAAAATAGTTCTAGTGATTTGTTTGTTTAATGCAATTTTTTTAAGATTTTATTTAAAAAATCTTCGGCTACTAAAAACACAAAATCATTCATATCAAGCGCACGACGAGACACGACAAAAAACCGAAATAGCTCAAAAAACATCTCAAAGCCTACTCCATATGAAAGAAAGCGGTCTCGAGTTTTCCAACAGCAAAACAACCTTTGAATTTCCATCAGTTGGAAAATTCTGGAACAAACAGAGGAGCACTAACCATGGTAATGTGAGAATTCCACTCATTATGCACTTGTCAACCCAACCATGGGTTTTTGCACATCTCCGAGGATCGGGAACAAAGGAAACGAATTCTGGATGTTAGCTATAAATATAATATTTGATGACGTTCCGTTCCCACCCACCGATGAATTTATTAGTCGAAACGTGATTTTTTTTTTTATTTGTCGGTCCACTTATATAAGTTTTGTATTGTGGTTGAGGTTTTGGTAGTTTTGATTGTGGGTATATAATTTTCAATGCGGAGTTGGAGGATTGTAATTTTTTTAATAAATTTATTCAATGTTGCTTAGTTTTGTTGAGTTTATTTTTAATGATCATTGAAATTGAGCAGTCAATTGAGCAGTTGTGTGGGGTAGTCAATAAATATTATGGCTAAAAATCAGGTAGCATCGATTTGAAATCATTTGGCGAAAGATGACTTTAATAAATAAAATAAATACTATGGTAGTTAAATAATTTAGATATAACTCATATTATATTAATATACTGATAATGAAGAAAGTATCTTATTATTTTTCCATGAATAAAAAATCGACATCAAAATCAAAACTTTCGCTGCAATACAAGGATCCCATCTAATACCGTTACCGTTCGACAATATATAATATTAACATATCAATGAACGTTTTGATAAAAAAAAACCGAACGATTTTGCTACAGTTTGTAATTTATTAACATGTATTAACATTCGATCCATGCTAGATTACCAGTATTACCAGTAATGGGATCCCTAATGGTATGGTAACTTTAGATATAATAGTAAGTAACTAGGTATCATAGTTATTTGTACAGTAGTAAAAATATATAAATAACTAGTAATGGTATTGGAAAAACCTGGTTCTCGAATGAAAATTATGCAATCTGTATATAATATAATAATTGTAATGACATATTAAATATTTTAAATTTACTCATAGTTTTTTTTAATATACATAATACGTATAAGTATAAATTTAAAAAAATGTATCAAAATCAAATAGCAATTTGAATAAAAATTCGGATTTTTTTCGTTTGTCTGCGCGCGCATTTTTCGATCGCCACAGGCTTGGATATCCCGTATAATCGCAAGGTTTAATTTGCGGAGTAAAACTGAAAAAATGTAAAAAAAATAAAATACAGGTCGTCCACGGTTTAAATATTAGTTAGATTAACCGAAAAAGCGGCCGGTATTTTATCTTTCGCAGCCGTTGGATACGAAAAGCTTTGGTCGTTGTAAATACGGTCGCTATAAACATTTAAATTCTCTTTGTTTTCTCTACAATATTGCGTTTTGTTTAATAATCTTCGTTTTGTTTTTGTATTTTTATTTTTTCAACGATAGCATTTTTTTTTTAATGTAATGATATGTAGTTCGAATGCTCACTGAATAATATGATTCGCAATAACAAAGGTCCAACTGGAAAAAAATCCACTTTGCGTGCTATCTCAAAAATTGATTTGATGCAAAACGACTCTCTGCAATAAGGATTTTATCATTACATTTATCAAAAAACCGTCGGCGAAAAATCTTATCAGCAAACGCAATAAAAAAATGCCCGTTTCGCAGCAGTAAAAAACAAACGGTGAGACTTGACATGCATTTATGAAAAAAATTTGATTATTGATCCGTTCAAAATATTTTTTTTGTTTCAAGCGTAAATTTCACCAAAAGATTAATTAAATTTTTGATAGGATTTCTTGAAATTATAAAGTTACTATTTATACAGTGTTCGTCTTAAAATAACTTTTTTAATTGAAAATGGTCCTGTGAGTATACATTCCATTACGTTGACTGCAAAACTGACAAGAAAATGAGGAAAATATTTGATATCCTCTCCATTTCTAAAAACATGACCTAATTTTTCATTTCAACCTTTATTCATATTATTAAAATTCAATGTGAAATAATTTAGAAATACATATTTTTTCTACCATTTAACTATCCATCTTTCGAAGAAAAATTCAACTAAATTGACAGAAAAATTTATTAAATCCTTTTCTGTACAGTTTCAAGCTCAACACGCCTCAATTTCAAATACCAAACCTCTCGAACTTCTAAACACCAATCCGAAACTTTTCAATAACACAAACCATCAACGATTCCAAAGCGTAATACACACACGTACGTGCCTAGAGACGTCTGCACTTTTCGCGCACTCTCCCCTCATTGCAGGCCAGACCACTGCAAATTCCAACTTTAAAAATTAACTACAACACAACCCCTTCACACACCGCCCATTTTCAATAACCGGACCCCCGGATTGAGAACCCCTGGACTGTGGAAGACGTGCCGCACGTGTGTCTGCGCTCTTCGCCACGTAGTCTCCGGTTATTGCGGGCCCCGACTATTGCTGCCGGCGGGAACTTTTGTCTTGCCAAAGTTTTCCAATAACTCGAACAAGTCGTAAACTCTCGTGATATATGAACGCTTTAATTCCTCCTCCTTTCCCTCGGAGCCTTCCGTGGGTCGAACGTTACCCATCGATGGGTGCGCTGGTATTATTTACGCGTTAGTGCCGCTGCGATGGATGCGCAAGTTCGCTTTTGGATTCTGATTAATTTAATTTTGATCAATTGTGTCTTGGGTGGATTTGAATTTGGTTTTGTATGGGGCTGTGGGGTTTTTTATATATGGTGGAGTGTTTTCGATAGTTATGGCGCTTTATGGTGGTTCAAATGCATTTCGCGTTGTCGATAAGGGTCTTTTGTTTTGATTTATTGTTTTATCATGAATAAAATTGTAATAAGTTGCATTTTATGATACTTTTTATTGAAAATAAAATAAATTTTATACTCAAAGCTTTATTTTAGAATAATATCAATATTTTCTTTATAAAAAAAATTAGTATTATTCAATGTTTTACTTCGTTTATTGCATCGTTTACTTTGGCCAAAGTTGTCAAAATTTAAATTACAAATCAAAATGCTGATCGAATATAAACAATTTGCTAGATTCTCATAGTTGAATTGTTTAAGTTTGCCAACCGTGATTCACTCGTCATAGAGATAAATATCTTTGACGAGAACTTTAGCATTATTATATAACGTTGAATTGGTTTGGACACAGAGAATATTGTGACGTGCTTGATGTTTGAAACAACAATATACCGAAACGCTATTGTTCAACACCATGTATGAAGGCTGAAAAATAATGATAAATTAACAAACATAAAAAAATATTCAAATGGAAATTTTGGTTCTTTTTTTACCTCAAAAAGTACATTTATATCAACGAGATCATAGATCATTTTGGTTTCAGGTAAAATCGCAATTGAGAGCGCAGAAGCGAGTACTTTGTCAATATAGTTTTCAGATTTGTAAAGGTCGAGTGCATTATCGTATAAAGAATTTGGTAGGTTCTGCCCGAAAAGTTCTAAGGCTTGTTTTATTTCGTAAATATAACCATTATCTTTGCATTTCGAAGACAGCCACTGTTGGTTTAGGAATCTTTAGATAAATACTAAAGGTAATATTTCTATGAAAAAACTATGATTGAAACATACAAGAGGTTTTGTAACGTTGGCACAACCCAAATTGAGCAACGAAGAATGTTCCAACATGTGACAAGTTTTATTCATACTATTAGCTATACTGATAATTATACTTCCCAAACAATTTTTATTTCCAGCTGTAATCCTATTCACTGTTGAATTTATAATCTGCAAATATATAAAAATAAATAAAAGTGCAGCTCAAAAGGAATACAAATTTTACTCGAGACTCACAAAAGCTATCTCACAGAGGTCGAGAGTTTCATTAGCATGAAGAAGGTAGGGCAATGCCCAGTAAGCAAAAAGAGCAAACGTATTCAATAGTGGTAAAGAAGTAGTATTTACATGATTCAAAGTACAATTTACAAATTTATGGGAATTTGTGCTTAGTGGTGGTAATAAATTTGATGTTAGTATAGCTTTGATAAACTTCCTGCAATTTTTGTATTAAATTTTTCATATATTTATCATACAAAAGACATGTTCAAAAAAAGAAAAATATATATAAATAATGTAAAGAAATATTTCAAATAGTATTGAAACATTTCAGTATATCAAATATTTGAAATATTTCTTTATATATAAAAAAATATTTCATATCTTTATCATATACACAGATTTCAATCAAAAACTATACTCAAGAGCATTTTTCCGTTCATATTCATTTCCACTATCAACGTTTAGTGTAGTATTCGGACAGGTACAGTTTTCAGAGCAATCTTCTTTACCGTAATTTTTGAACAAGTTATCATACTTTAATTATTTAATTTATATTATTAAATTATACTTAAATAAAATTTGAAAAAAAAATCAACTTTAAAACCTGTAAACAAAATACGAAGATAAATAAAAACAACACGAAAAAAACACTACTCAATATTTTCATGTCTGTTCAATCCCTAATATACAAACATACTAAATTTCAAGAAACAAAAGCGGTTACTATTTTAGTCAAATAAATCGTGATGCCATTAAATTTAATAACGAAACGTGAACACCGTCGTATATTTTATCACATTTTTTTTTAACACAGAAAAAGTATATTTAAACACTAAAACAATATTTTATGAATCCACTCATTATTCCTTACCTATTCTGTGGCTCAAGGGTGTTTGCCCAAAGGCGTGACACAGGTCACGAATTGAGACACTATCTCTCCACCATACGCCAGCCAATTTATACGAGTTTATATATCTACCTATTTGTGTATCTACGAAATTATATATCTATGTCTCGCTACTAAACTGACATTATCTGCTTTGACAAAGGACACCACCGTTCACACCGAAACGTCAATGCTAGATTAGCTCGAAGCCGCCGTAAACGTCCTCGAATTACGGACGTGCACGTATAATGGTGTGTATGTGGAAAATTCATGGAAAAATCTGCTTTTTTTGATGAGTTTTTTAAATATTCAACCATCAATCAGCGTGCGAACACGTCTGCCAGATTAATCGAGAAAATTTTCGAGAGTTGTTTCGAGTTTGTTCCATTGAGTAAAATCAGGTGTTATTTTCAAATTTGTTTTTATTTATAAAAAATGTTTATATTACATTCACTAAGAATATGTAGAAAATTTATATTTTCTTCGTTGACGTAAAACGAAAGTCGTCCGGGAGTATCATGGCTTGAAAATCCATTTTCCGCACGATTCTCACACTAAAGAATCTAAGCTATTTTTAATATTGAAAACGATACGAAATCCCAAAACAATTTTCTATTCTGTCAAAGCCTTATCGGAGATATTTATAACAATATAGAAAAACGCGTATATGAAAGTCGCAAATGTGTGTGTATGGAACATTAATCGGCATATCGAACCTTTCCTTATCTCTGAGCTCGTATTATACGTACTTATATCGTTAAGTATTCCCATGTCAAAGAAAATCCGACATTTTCTACGTGGAAAAGGTTAACCATTTTACAAAAGAGGTTTCGTCTTGATCTTTATACAGTTTCGTCCGAGACCTTATTCAAGGATCATTTCTTTAGGCAGGCCGCGATAAGAAGCTGTCTGCAAGCTTTGCAAAAATTCGGTACACGACCTCTTAAAATCAACATTTCAATTCGGCAAATGTGAATAGTTCGCTTTTAAATTTTTCTGAATTAGACGATATTTTAGAAAATGCGTCACGTTTTATGCTCTTTCGAATAAATCATAGACGCTTTTGAGATTTTCGCCTTTTTGCAATCCGAGCATAAAATACTTTCTTCGAATATTCAAGAGCTGTAGAATATAAACCAGTCTTTTTTTAACTTTTTACTCCAATATGAAATGCGTCAAAAGTTTTTTCACTTATTTTTCTATCCAAATCACAGACTCAACTATCGTAAAAACTTTACATAAAAATATTTTATTCATTCGGATCCCGCTATGCATAAAAATTTCTTTATATATCAAAATTTTATTATATTAAAAAATCAATGATTAAGTCAACACATAATTTTCATGAAAGCTAAAGATGATACTTTTTACGATCTCTAAATTATAAATTTTTACGTATTAAAAAAAATTTATGATGTATAAAAAAATGTAATCGTATTTCAAACTTACATATAAGCACTTTCGATGAAAGTTTAGAAGATTAAGAAACTTTACTTCAGCGAAAACCTTGATAATTTCTCAATACTGAGAAATCTTGAGGAACTAAACTGATATCTCGAACCATTA
Organism: Hydropsyche betteni; assembly: GCA_028571205.2. NCBI lineage: Eukaryota > Metazoa > Arthropoda > Insecta > Trichoptera > Hydropsychidae > Hydropsyche > Hydropsyche betteni. Next base: position 293,408 of record JAOXNN020000050.1, on the reverse strand, counting down.
TGACGTATAAAATATATCTTCTATTTGAAAATATTTAGAATCACCTATAAAATATTAATTTTCAAATACGAAAAATATTCATAAATCAAAAATGTTAATCCCATTAGACGACCCATTAAATTTGATTGATCCTCGACTTTTTTCAAATATAAAAGTCGTTTGATATTTTTCTACATATTTAACATTCACACCTCAATAACCATAACACCCCAAATTCATCACAATAAAACGATTATAGAACACTAAAAAAAACCCTTTTAGCCCCGTGGAACATCCCCACGCCTAATTTCACCCCCGTTAACCCGTTGCGCACATTTCACACGCGCAATATCCATCGAGTCATCGAGGAATGGCCGTCGTTCGGCGCGCTTGGGCCGGATTGTCGCCGCAAGGCCGCGATTCGCCGAGATTAGATTATCTTCCGCGTTCGCGAAAATCGCGACGTTGCCACATTTCGCGATTGCGGCACAGGGCGACCATTTTTTTGCGGGAATTTCAAATTTCGTCGAATTCATGCGGTGGTTTGTTTGTTTGTTGTTTATTCTTCAGGAGGTGTTTCTTTTGTGATTGCTTTTGAATGTATATGTACAGTTTTCGGTTATGATGCCGTTTTTATAATAATCGCAACGGGTTAGTTTTCTTTTTCGTAATATTTTTTCTTTACTAAAAAAGAATAATGCTTCTTAAAGAATAATGAACATTTTATAATGAGTTGTTATATTCTAATGTTAAAAATATATGCTATTTTGTTGATTTTGTTTTAAAAATTGTATAATTTGTGACTAGTGTATAAAAAAATCATGAAAAAAATGTATGGTGACCATATAAAAATTGAAGATAGGTTTCATTAGTATATTTGGATAGAACTTCCTTCTAAATGAACTTTATAAAAAATCTGTGATGTGGAAAACATCTATTTTTAAATTCAGTAACTACAATAATTATAACAGTACTAGTATATAGGCTCGATGTTAATGACATCGGGATGTGAATGCGTTTATTTTAAAGTCGATGCCCGTACCTGATTTGAATATATTTAATATTTAATTAATAAAATCAGCACCGAATTTTACTATCGTGGAATAATAACCTATCTTTTTTTATATACCGTGTGAAAAAATAAATTGGTTATTCTTTCTTGAACCGTGTTACTTTGGAACCGTATAAAAAGAGGATTGGGTGTACAATAAACCACTTTTCAAATACGATTTTTATTGAATTTATTATTTATATTGTATTTGTATTGTATAAATGTACTGGATCATAATTTTACAATACATTTTAACATCATAAAAATATTTTGCATTTTTTATAAAATTGTTGTTTTTTTATGAGAACCCATTTTGATTTTGCTATTTTACAAACAATCAAAAATTTAATTGCACAAATAAAAATATTAAAAACTCATATCATACAAAACCATATGCAAACACAGCATCGCAATTACGATTCCGTTAACGATAACACTTTTTGTTTTTCATCGCAAATGGCTTCGTCGCAACGACACGGCGAACGTCCGCTCTGACAAATCCCAGCTAAAGCGACGTCCGCATCGTCCCGCTGCAAATCCACGTAATCTTGGTCACCCCGACTCCAGTCAATTAAATCCGCAGATACGAGTGCACCGGCACGAGTTGCATACTTAATACGACTAAACGACCGTCTCAGAATCAAAACGGATTCAGTTCGACGTTTCGAAGCCACTGCATCCGCGACGCGATATTTCTCGCGTTCAAATCTTCGCGCGGATCGATCGGAATTTTCCGTTGATCCGTCGGTTCATAGAAGTCTTCAGCGTAAGGGTTGGAAACAAAACAATTCATTTCGGCAAACAAGACGTTGCCTTATCGCACGTCCAACTTCTCGCGGTATGATTGAACGGTGACCCGGGAATTCCCCGCAAATGTAAAGCCTCCGTGTTTGTTGAATGTGTATAGTATAATATTATACTACAATGTGTACAATTGTGTAATGTATAAGGGGCTTAAATTCAAAATTCGTCATGTTTACTGTGTAAACTTCATGAAATCTGAGGTTAATATGTATTTAAAATATATATTTTTGCTTGCGAACGATCGAAAGATCAATAAAGATTATTTGTATGAAAAAGTTGTTTTTCATTACAAAAAATGAAATGAATAAATTCGATATATGATTTTTATATAAAAATGTTTTTTTGTTTCTCGTTAATAATTTAAATAAGAAAAAAATTGTGATTTCTGATTCCATGTCTCTCATATAAATATAAATGCGATGTTAGATATTGATACAAGAAAGAGGGAGATCGCACATGAAAAATGCCGAGTTGTTAACTAAATTATACTATACGCGAGATACTACAGATTTCAAGCACGTTTTTTCGTTAGTACAAATTTTCACATTACATAACGTTTCATATATGCGATAAATGTAATATATAATTTTAAATTACAATACATTTCCGAATCACATGACTAAGCCTATTGAGTTAAATTATAATACATATAAATTTTAAACCGAAAACAATGTTCTTAATATAAATTTAAATACAAAAACAATTACACAAAAAAGCTTATTCTGAATTTCAATTAATCGACACGAAAACAAACCATCCAACTAAAACACATATAAATTCCAACTAATGAAATACGTAATGAACAAAAATGTAGCGAGAAAACATGATAATTACGCCGAATTGTGTACTACACAACGGCGCGGCCTCTCGCGCCTGAAACGGCCGCTGAAAGCACGCCATTAAGCTTTTATCCGACGGCGGATAATAATTACCCAGCAGCTTTCTTGAGTAATTAAACCTCGCACCCTTATACTGGGGACACGACTCGGCTGGTGGTTGGTGGTCGCAGCCATTGACCCGCTCACCCTTGAAAAGTTTCGGTAGACCGCAATTAACGGAGGACCGTTTAGTTCGAATGCTGGCATTAGCACTAGATTCGTTTTTTGTTTCTGAATGTTGGAGATGATTGAGTTTTTGTATTTTTCGTTCAAGGAATTATTGTTGGGTTGGTGATGAAGACGTGTTATGACTTGAATCTGTCTTAAATTTCTGTATGATATAATAATAATCAATTTTTGTGCCTTTCTCTGGTGACGCTTATAACGAACCGTTGCTGTGGTAAAAAAAAAATTTTACAGTATAATTTATCGAGATTGATCAAAAAAATAATTTATTTTTTTAAATAGCAGATTTTACGATTTTTCTACGTACCCGAAAAATTATACTGATTCAAAAAAGACCCAACCATAAAGATGGTCGAACTAAAGCCTGACAGAAATTTTACTTTCAAAATAATCTTTTAGCTTATAAAGTGATAGTAACGTAATTTTTGTTTTTCAAAACAAAGTTTTATCCAAGATAAAAAAAATTATATATTTAAAAAATTTTGAGTAAAAAAATACTTCGCACAGATGGCATTAAAAATTATGACTTTATGAATTATTACATTGAAAAACTCTAAATACACCATCAAAAAAGTTTTTATGTTATATATATTTACAAAGTTTTTCAATATCAAACAACCGAAAATAAATAGACTGTGAATACATTTGAAAAATACTTAAATATTTGGTGCATAATTATAAACACCAAAAATTTCTATAATACATGATTTAATTTAGTTTCTAATAAATTTATAATTTTTTATTCAATTTTGTTTTCTTGTCTCGATTATTCGGATTTTTCGCTATCCAAACCATCTCAATTTCCGTTTAGTCCGCATAATCGTTGTTCTACTTTAGTTCAAAGGCATAATTTACTTCGTTTGTGTATGTATATATTTTACTAGTATATAAGCCCGATGTTATAACATCGGGTGTGGATTTGTTAAGAAACGGAAAACGATAAAATGTGAAAAGCCGATTATGTGAACCCGAAATGTG